>JARYHS010013630.1:295473611-295667150 GCA_031002005.1 Vandiemenella viatica
TAAATGTTCAAATAATATTCTACTTTGCTATAAGGTATGCTATATGAAAATTACTGAAACTACTTATGGGTTCTACATTACATATAATTATTTTGTAGAAAAAATTCTCCGACACTACATATGCAAGAAAGATTGAATCTTAAACGCTAGTAACTTAAAGATACGTATCTAGCGATTAATGTGAAATTATTTACCGTCAGCTGTTACGTTAATGTCGAACGTGTTAAGTACAAATAAGAACTGAAATCATATTAAACATAGAAATTTTTCCAGTAAGCGGTTACGATTTTCCGATTTAAAAAACATATCTGTACCTACTGACTGCTGATGAGTCTGGGGGCAACTTGGTGGTCGGAGTACATGGAAATAGAAGTGAGTTATCCACAGGGTAGTGGATTGGAACCAGTGGTTCATTATTCTAACGAATGATTTTGTTATTGGCTTAGAGTCAGGTTGTTTCCGTGTTAATGCTGACAAGAATCAAAACTGTGAGCAGCAGAGATGTCATCTTGGAATGAAGGTACGCAGACAGTAACTATTTTTTTTAATTAACAGTGAAGAGGGCGTTTTTAATGGAATTTATCAAATTTAACTATTTTTTTTATCCATTTTATAAAGATTAGTATGGTATCACATACAGCCAGAGTAAGTGACAATAATGTATGTTAATGTGAACATAGAACGTTGAAACTTTGATTACACTTCTGTTCTGGTATTTCACAAGATTAAACTAACGTAACTGCCTGATAGCAGAAGATCCCCACTGACACTGGATGAGGTCATTAGACGCGGGAAATAACTGGTGGCAAAGAATGAAAAGGAATTCGGCGACGACCATGGGCTTTTGAAGGAACTATTCCGGCGTGGGAAACCAAAATCTCGATGGATGTTCGGGGATTCGAACCGACATTTTCTCGAACGCGAGAGCAGAGCGCCACCGCTCACCTGCCACGCTCGGTTCCATCAATGGTGAGTTCGTAAAAAGCTACGCAGATCCTTTGCAATAGAATCGAATCAACGAATTTTAGAAATAGAGGTACTTTCAAAGAAACGCTACAAAAACTGTGCCACTTTTTTCAATAGTAAAAGCATCTCAATAGCGCTGTGAATTTCTGTGTAGGGTAGCATCGGTTTTAATACAGGTGGGAAGAATGGGGAGACACATACACTGTTACAATATGAAATTAGTTATGAGGTTAAAAACGGCTACCCAGGAATGAAATTATCGTTCTGTGTAAGTGGCTGTTGTTTATTTCCTTCGCAGTTAGGATCGTTCCACTGCTCTGGCTGCAGCTCTATTCCAGTGAAACTTAAACCATTACGTTTGTTTGTCGCACAGTAGAACGGCGGCAGAGCCGTCGCCCGCCGTGCGGCGCCGTAGCCGCGACCGACGCCACCTTAAAACCGAGCTTAGCTTTGTAATACCCAGAGAACCAACCGGCGCTACAAATCCACTTTTGGCTGCGGTATAAATAATTTATTGCCGTCGCCGGTGGCGGTACTGTGCTTGTGGCGATTACGGGACGGTCGCCGGGTGCAGTGTTGCTGAGCCGTTTGTTTTACGACCTCTCTCCGTACACTAGTCTGCTCTCCTGATTTACTGCCAGGGCAAGTGCCCGACGGAAACTCCTCTCTCAAACTGAGACGACCTTGACATACTGTCACTATGCATAGAGGGTGTGCGGCATCGTGGCTTATCTAACGTCAATCAGCTCCTCAATAAAGACGTTGAAAATTCCGATTTCTGCAACCCAAACTGCGAAATACCGAACTAAAGAAGTATCGGATGATAATCTTTATGACTGCTAATCGGTAAGTAGAAAAAAAATTGACATTTGGGTAACAGGAAAGGGGGGGGGGGGGGGGGGACGTGCATATAGCTCGTTGTGCTGTAATAAAGTTAGTTAAAAAAAAACTGTGGAGTTATGGTACAGTTAACTTTTAATTTTGGAACAAAATGAACAGATAAATGTAGTGAATTTTAATTAATTGGAGAGTTAATGTGGGATGATGGATAAAGCGAGAGGGTATCATGGACACAATAGGCCCGTTTACACGTACGCACCAAACTGGCGGTTTGGAATGGCGCTCCGGACTGCCGCGCCGGAGCGTGAGGTTGGACTGTCGCTCCTGGAGCGTGCGACGAAAAGTGGTCAACACTGCAGTCGCGCGCGCCAGGACTGCGGGTTGGAGCGTACGCGCCAAAAATGACCGTTATCCCGTGGCGTGTGGACTTTCCGCCGGGTTGGAAAGTTTTGTAGACGGTCCAGCTTGCAACAATCTGTTTTCAGGTCGTTGTTGTCTTTGTTAGTTGTGCTTGTGTTTATAAGTGTATTTAAAATATCCTCCAAAAGAAATGACATAATCTGAGGAATATGAGAGCTGCTTTACTTTTTTTTTGGGGGGGGGTACAGAAAGAATTAAATAAACATAGTGTATATGGGCGGAAAGATGGCACAAAACTAGAGATCTATATTTACGCATGCATCTTTAGTGAGAGCAACGGGAAAATAAATGAACCACATGATTTAAAAAATTGTCTACGAAACGACAGTTCCATATATAACTACATTTTAATAATAATAATATTTCATTAAATTGCAATGGAGCGCACGCTCCTGTGGCAATTTCCCTACACAACTATCTTCCCCCTTTCCTGCACCCACCTACATTTGCCCTCTACAAATTTAAATTCTTTCAACGTTTTTGGTAAATTGTTCATCATTTCCATTTGTAGCTTATTCCAATACCTGACACCTTTACCTAAAAAGGTGAAGTTAAAATTATTATCTCCACAAATATCAAAACAAGACACAGTCATGAGGAAGAACATAACTGGAGAGTAATGTTAGCCTCCTACTCTTCGTTTTTTGGCAACTGAAATATCCCTCCAAGATTTGAAATTGCTTGCATATATTTTTCTCAGTTCTTTTCGAATTGCCGTCGAGTTTCTTGAATCCTTTCAGTGACGAAATCTTTGTTTTCACTTTCACATACATTTACCCTGCTGAATTCTACTAACTAATCATATTTACGATTTTTTTTAATTTTTTTTTTTTTTTGTAGTCATTTGATTTAACCTTCCACAAACATAGAAAATTTTTATAAAGTTCTATAAATCCTTCCAAATTATCTCTTGACCACATTTTTCAAGATTTAGATTTTTATCTGTCAAAGCAGGGTAAAGTTAAATAAAGTCACCCAGAAATTGGAACCAACAACGAACTTGTAATGACGCATCAAGACTGCAGACCGACAATGCACGTGTAAACACAAGGCCCCGTTAGACCTGCGCGCCAGATGTGCGCATTCGGATCGCGCGCCAGGCCTCTCTGACCACCGAGCATTTACACGTAAAGGATTGATGCGCGCGTCTGGAGCGTACGCTCCAAAACCGTCGGAAAAACCGTGCGTGTAAACGGGCCTATTGTCATTATCAGGTAGAGCCCTTTTCTGCAAATTGATTGTGGAACAGCAAGGAAGAAATACCTTTATCTTAGAGTGATAACCGGTGGCAGATTTAGAAATTTTCCGAGCCGGGATAAAAATTGTGTCCACCCCAAGTGCCCATCGTCACCGCCCGGGGTAGTAGTGGAACTATAAAAAAACAGTTCGCCGCGACGTAAATTGCCACGCTTCAAATGGAAAATATTTATTAAGAAAGCAATATTTTATTTGTTAGTTAGTGGTATCGAAAAATATAAATTTTTAGCCTTAAGAAAAAATCAGGTACTTACGGCGCAATGACGAAATTTGTTCTGAAAGTCACATTCTATTAGACTTCGCAGAAGCCGAAATAAGTGAAAAATATGAATAACTTTTTTTGTGTGTTCAGTGCCAAGGCGGAAAGTCCCAGATAAAACGTAAAAACAGATTTAAAAGGTAAAACGTATAGAAATATGCAGTATCAGCTATAGCACACTCAAATCCGGTATCCCAAATCTGGATGACCGGACGTTGATTCGAAACAGCATCCCCCGGAATGATAGGCCAGAGCACTATCGCTCACTCACCACTCTCGGTTTTAAGCCTATCGACAACATGGTGACTTGTTCATACTGTCTCACACTGGGAATTTTTTTAAAATTTATATAAGGAAATCTGGCATTTGAATTTTTATGTACTGTTTTAACTCCATGGAATATAAAGTTATTGGCAATAGTCTGTGACCAGACGTTATCTAGTGGCGTCTCCAATATCTATCAGTGATTATTGTTCACTTCAAGTCATAAGTTTTAATGTCGCGATGTTGCGAGCGAATTCTCGAAATTTTCACGCTTTGTATCAGCTAAAATGAGACCAGAGTAAAAAAGAGACGGCGTGTGCGTAGTAAAGCGAGGCGGCTGCTACACTGTGCGATCGATCGCGCAGACTAATAATTTGTAATTTATTCTTCATACTACCCGGGCTGTTAACGTACGAATTAAACCGATACGTCGCAGTTAACACATCACCAGGAAGAATAAAAAGTAACTTAATTCCACCGAAAAATACGATACCGTTCCTACGCTGGAATCAAGTTACGCAATTCAGCTGCGAGAATTATGCAAATCCGACCGGTAGTTCTTGCGTGATTCGTGTTCAACGAAAAAATATCGTTACTAATACTTTCTTAAATTTCCCAGCTTCCGGCTTCATATCTTAATGAAACCTACCCTACCTAATCTCGCGACTATGGGCTGTACTTCATCCGAAACGCAATCAAAAACCGAACAGAGGTTTTTGTGTGAATACAATGCAATGAAAAATTGATGTTCATTGTAATGTATTTCTCAGCTTTCCTATTTCATATCAGAATGAAACATCCCCTATTTTACGTCCAGAATGAGAGGTTGTACATTATTTAAAATCCCATCAATATCCAACCATTGGTTTTTGCGTAAATCCCGTTCAAACAGGATGGACTGACACAAATTTAAAAAAAAGTAGTTTCGTTTTCTGTAGGTCGTTAACAAATTAATAATGTTTTCTTATTTTTAGTGAAAATTATCTGAAAGATTTTTATAAATTAGTCTGGATGAGATGTTAACGATTTTCTGTGAGTATAGTACATAGGTATGTGCCAGGTCTGTGATTGTTAACCTGTGGTCCGCGTATATTAGACAGATGATCCACAAAGAATGGACTGGTAGTAATTTTAATTTATTTAAGGCTATCATAACAAAAAAATATAAATTACAAAAAATGTTCACATAAAATAGATACAAAACTCATTCTTCGTAAGGATAACCAACGATCAAAAGCCATGAATAATTTCAACAATCAGGCAAAAATCTGGTATTTCCAGGATGTGAGGATATGACTGTGTTGTTGTTAAAAATGTTTCAATGTAGGATAAAAACCGGCGTTCCTTTCAGGATTAAGTTGTTAACTTTCATTTGAGGGTCTTGTAAGTGTAGGCCTCAAAGGATCTCAGTACGCGCCGATAACACCTTGAAGGGTTGTTAGTAGTATACATGCATTTTACTGGTCCTCGAGGTGAAAATGTTGAGAAACGGTGTACTGGATCATCAGAAGAACTGGTCGGAGGATGCGAATTTATAAATAATCCAGAGCTGTTGGAAGCAGTTGAGCTTGGAAACCAACAGAATTTATATAAGAAGAGGATTCAGCAGCAGACTTAAAATCCGCAGAAATATTTTCACCCGGCGCTGCCCCGTCTAATTAGGATTAATTTACCCGTACACTATTTTTATATAACTATGTAAACCATGTGTACCAGGTTTCATCAATTGACACCAGCCATTTCCAGAAGTAAACAAAAACATTGACATATCAGAACGCTTCCCAGAACTGAGTGCTTTTGATGCTGTGATACGAAAAGTCCTTATACATTTTATGCCAGGTTACATTTAAAACTAATCACATCTGTTAAAGTTGCAGCTCGATAGTCGAAACATCAGAGCATTAATTTATACCAAATACATATATCTGTATGTTGAATATATCAGTTTGTTCCAGCATCATGCAGAAAATACATGTTTTTAATGGGTTTTCACAACTTGATAGCTTGAGGTCCAATTTAAAATCTGACCTACATGTCGAGACATAGGAAACATTCATTTTGTGAATAATCTGGAATTACTTGGAAACTGCTGAACTGATTTTGACGGAATTTAAAATTGTGGGTTTGTATAAAGAATATTGGAAATAAAGAAGGAAAAGAGGTGTTGGATTTTTGGACATCTAACGTAGAAAGCATTTTTCAATTTGATTTAAAGTATTTAAAGTTCCTATAAGATAGGAAAGAAACTATTGCTTTGTATAAAGAATATTAACAAAAATTAAAGGAGGTGTAAAGAGGGAGAGTATTTTTTTTTTTTAACTGATGTGAACTGCATTTGTCTCTTTGTTTTAAATTAAATGAGTGCAAAATTCCATCGAAACGGCTTAAAAACTGTAGCATTGTAAAAAGAACATTTGCATAAATAAAGCGGGATAAAGAGGGGGAAGTGATCAGTTTTTGTAAATATAATGTAAACAACATTTCTCTCTTTATTTTAGAGTATACGTGAGCGGTACTCCTTCCAAATCATGTAAAAACTGTGGGTTTCTATATAGAACATTGGAATATAAAAGAGGGGACGGGTTAAAGTGGGAGAGGAGTTGGGTTTTGCAAACCAAATGTAAAATTTATTTTTCTAAACTAATAATTATTTTTCTGTTTGTTTAAAGTACAAATATGCAATGTTCCTTCAAAATCGGATAGAAACTGTAGCGTTGTATGAAGAAAACTGACAAAATTTAAGGAGGTGTCAAAAGAGTGAGAGGGGTTTGCTTTATGAAAACCAAATATAGACAGTATTTTTATTTTTGCTTTAATGTGTATATCGATATCATATAAAAACTGTGCGAATATTTTCAAAAATTAAGGAGGATGAAAAGGGTGAGAGCATTGGGTTTTCTAAAACTAATATATACAGAATTTATTCATTGTTTTGAAATATACGTATGCAACGTTCCATAGAAATCAGATAAAAAATGTGTGTTTGTATCAAAAATAAGTGTTGTAAAATGGCTGAAGGGGTGGTATTTGGATTTTTTGTTCAGAAATCTTCTCCATGAATAAGCTATACATGCGCAAACTTCTATAGTAATCAGTCAGACGGTGTTGACTGTAGCTTTCTATACAAAAAAACATTGACAAAAATTGGCGTTTGGAAAGGAAGAGAGGTGTTAGTTTTAGCAAAACCATATGTTGACAGAATTTTTCTCTTTATTTTAAAGTATAAGTGTGCAAAGTTCCATCGAAATCAGGTAAAAAAAATTGTGGATTTGCGTAATAGTTAAGGGTTGTAGAGGCGGAGAGGCGGAGAGGTGGTTTTTGGTATTTTTTGGTCTGAAACCTTCTCCATGAAAAAATACATGTATGTGCCAACTTTAATGGTTTTAGATCAAACTGTGTCGACGTCTATTAGTCTCTTATACGGTATATACAATTCCTCTGTCATCTTAGACACTAAAAACTAGACAGAAAATGCAATAAAATAGATATACTGTATATTAGGCAACTAGTATGTTAACACTGTAGCATTAGATAAGGAGAGCCAATATTGAAGTCAAATCCAGTGTTTGCTTTAGTAACGACCATAAATAAATGAATAATCAAAACTTAGACTGACCTTTATTTTTCTTTTTCTTTTTTTTTTTACCATGTATACTCGACAGCATTTTACGAATGTCTGGTTGGAAAATATCTAATGATCAACAAAAATTGATAATGGTGAGAACTTGCTTGCCAGAGATAAACGCTGAATCTTATGACAATGGTGACTCGAAAAATAAGCGAAATATTTTGGAGTGGGCGTAAAATTAAATTGAAATCGCCAGCTCCAAATTATTAATTTCTTCCGCTCCAAGAGGAAGGCAGTTTCGAGGAGTAATGTTCAATAAAACTAAAATTATTGCCTTGGGATAGCAATATGAAAGATACTGCAGCATTTTAAATACACTATGGAGACTACTTTTACCATGTGCCAGTCTGGAGGTCTGGTCAGCCTACAACTGGCACCCATCACCACACTGACATTTCCTATAGGGCCAGCCACCCAGTGCTGCCAGTCACTTGGCTTTGAATACCCCCCGACGGCTGAAAAAATTTCTGTAGATTGAGTATAAAAATTTGGAGACTCGCTAATTGAAAAAGAATACTTTATTTCTAGGTCTTTAATTTTTATCTTTTTTTAGTGGACCATTCATTTTCTTTGTTGACATTAAATTTAGAATATTTTCTATAATAGGAAATGTTAAACGACATTTTAGTATTTATATTCTTTGATTCTCAGATAAGAACATTGACTATCGGAAGGCACTGTTTTGTAATGCCGACCAATCAGCGTGTCACCGTGCATAAAGAGTGCGCCGATTGTTCTGTATTACAATGTTTTAAGATCTCTAAAATCTATGATCAAAAAACAAAATATGAGCTATACTTCATTTCAATAGTTGGTTCACGCGAGACGTTGCAAGGAAACGATTCACAATTATTAACAATTCTGTTATTCAGTAATACTACACGCTGAAAGTTTAACAATACGGGAATGTAAGGGAAAATCGATAAATAGTAAAAAGTTGCAAAAATCCGTAGATATTTTAACAAAGTCCGAAAATCCCAATTTTTTCAAAAAATCCGTAGATCTACGGATAAATTTGTAAAGTTGGTGGCACTGCAGACACCGGCAAAAGCAGTTTGATTTAAATAATACTGACTGTGAGTAGGATCTTACTACAACTTGGTTAAGATCTGTACTCAGTTATTTCCTTTTTGGATCATAAATTTAGTTGCTAGAAGAACTTCGAATAATTACTCAGCGTTACGAGTCTCATGAACAAGGCACGTTGAAGGTTTCGGTATCGCCAAACAATAACAAGCAGTATTCCACCAGTTATTCACCATCTTTTGAACACGACAGAAATTAAAACCTATTTTTCAAGAGTTTCCTCTGTGTTTGATGAAACAGACGTCATCATGATACACCACAGGAGTTGCTAAGAGAATTTGGTTACTTTTTGGTATACCTTTCAATCATCAGTTACAGTCATTTTATCTATATTAAATTCATATTTATTATGTCATTTAGGTGTCATGATTTAACAGCTCCAGAAAATAAAAACTACGCTTATATGTATTCCCGATTTCCATAAGTCACTGAAGTTAATAAATTACCACTCTAATGTTCATTTCTCCGTGACAGTAACAGTGTGTGTATATAATTCAGTTTGTGCAATGTCACTCCGAAAGAGGTTCTCTGATATTTCTTACGGTAGGTCTAAGTTATTTTTGAAATAATAACAAAGAACATAATCTCACATTCCTGTGTATCAAAAGAATGAGAAGCAGAAATCTGGAAATTAAGGTACTGGTTGTAAATGGTACTTATGATTTCTTAATATCATATAGAAATTAAGAACAGCTACTAAATACGTGTCACGTGGCAGCTTATATACCTGCTTCACTTGAAGCTCTTAGTACGTAAGAATCAAAGAAATCACAACCTAAAAGGAAGGTCTTTCTGTTGTTAACCTTGCCCATTTCTTCAGGATGACTATTCTGTAATCATCAGCTGTTAAACTGTTACGCAGTTTTGATTACGTTTCACGCTTTTTATTCCAAACATGGATCTTACATATTTCTCGCCTCACACTTGCAGTAGTACCCGTATATTTGAAGTGACCTACTTGCTACTTTAAGCCAACCGTTTTGACTTTGATAATTCGGAGCTAGCAATACAGGTGATGAGACCAACATTCCTCTACGTATGTCTGAATTTGTCTCAATTTGTTGCGTTAGAATGTATCGTATAAAAGATTAAAAATAAATGACACTATAACATACTTAATAGTTTCAACATTCTAAATTTATCACTAATAGTTCAGAGAATATTAAAAATATCAAAGATGTTAGAAGACCCACTTTTTAGTGCGGTCAAGATTGGTTTGTAATACAGAGAAAAGCGACGTGAATTCTGACATTTACTTTTTTAACGATGTATTGTTATAGACATATCTTATTTGTTCTTAGATGTTTCTAGTTTCACGAAACATCCGCAGCTACTACGTACAAGGGTAACTGTCTTTTCTTCAGACAGATAAACAGCTGTACATCCACAAAATAATCTCATTATTGTTAGCTGATCTACGGGGCATAGGCGCAAACGGTACTGACATAGGTGTATCCCGTTATGAAATGAGCAACAATTGCAATGTATTTTGCATATATCGTATCCCATATGTAAGAGTATCAATTTGAATTTTAGTCAAAGTCGCAAGTTCTGTTTCCTTTCTAAATTTTAAACGCATTTTGCCAGATTTTAAAGACATTAAATTCTCTTTTATTGAACGAAAATTTTAAAGACTATTCACATAGCTTTTGCAGCTTGCTTTATAATTATATTTCTTTTTTGAAACAAACTAAGCAGTGTTAAGATATTCTTGCTTTCATTGCAAGGTGACAAAAGCTTGAGAGTACATGTACTGTTTCAACTATTGATTTACCGTTTTAGAAAAAGAAGAATAACGGTATAAGATAAAATCAAGCAAGCGAGGGAAGCGTAAAACGAGAGAGAAAACGCTACAGAGGAAGTAAATTAAACAGTGGAAACTGATGGTGCGCAGCCTTTATCCCCCTGCAAGACTCGTCAGAATAAATTGCTCTGTCATCGATTTTCTTCTTACGGCAATGAACACCCCTATTTTATCGGCTCCATTAACGCAGCTCAGCAGAAATCCGCGAAGGATATTGGATCCATTTCTTTGTTCTCTCAAACAGGAATTAGGTAAATAAACCGTTATTCGTCGCGAGGGGCGGTTTGTGCTTTTGCATCTCTTGAATATTCTTCGTCCTCTCGTTAACATCATTCCTCCACAATGGCCACCACATAATAGGGTGGATCACGCAGAGGATTCGGTAAAAAGATATCCACACGTTAACACATTGATATCTGTTGTTTGAAAATAAAAATTCCTAAGAAAATGACACACAACTTCATTACTAAGAGCAGAGTGTTTGTTTTGGGATTTGTGAATCACCAAGAAGAGAATTCATCACTAAAATTTATTTGGGCATGGTATATCGTGGTATATTTAACTTTGTTGTTAGTTACATTAATGCAAGAAAAGTCTACTTGTATTAGAAACAGAAGCGTATTTCATTTAGCTGCACTTTTTCTCTTAATTCACATTTCAGGATATAACACTTCCTTTAGTTGTATTCAATTGATTAACCAATAAACAATTTCTTTTATCTTTACACCATAATCCAATAAATCATTTCTCGACTGTCTCCTCTTGCTATCATAATCTGACTGCAGTTCCTTCCCTGTCGCTTATCCAAAGATTCTGCTTCACCAACGCTGCTACTTCCAACATCGCTCTTTGGTTTCCTCAGCGATTATAGAGCAGCTATCTTCCAGTTCCTTGCCCATTACCTTTCCCGCCTGTGACGACGACGTCAACAAGGCGTAAACCCATATGCAAAAGACAAAAAGGTAAGCACTTTACCATATTGGGTAACAGTACGTCCTCTAAAATACGAGGCCAAAGCGTTACCGCTCACCCACGGTGCTAAAGTACTTGTATCAGTGTTAGAAGGAAAATCTCATGCAACAGGAATTTTTAGTGACTAACGAGATGGTTTTAAATATGGCTTACTATTGTTTAGTCAGCCGTTTTGCTCCGGTGTCTGACAGAAGATTAACTGATACGAATCCCACTGATACAAGAAATTATCACCATCAACACTTGGCCAGTTGGGTAGGGCAGGAATTGGTGCACAGTTCCTGTTCACAGGAGAGTCTGTTAAAGTCTTAGGTTAAATCCGTAATATCTTCGTGGTGTGTACTGAATGGGGGCATATGACTTTGTTGATCCTGATTCGTCTCTCGAATGAGGACATTGTGGCTGGCGGTTGCTTGTTATCTTTCTAATCAGTAGGCCAATGAGCCTGCATCGTGTTTCGTTATACTTCAAGCAAACAACACACTAAATTGAACACAAACAGATCGCAGCTATCCGGAAAAATATTAAAACTTTCATACACACTTCCAAAGACATTGGCTTGGAGGACTAACTGTATCACCGGGTATGACGAGCTTTATTATTATAGTAAATTAATTCGTATTTGGCTGCATAACAGTAACTCTAGATAAACTTAATATTACAAATAAGTTTATAGAAGGTATGTGGCAATGTATGTACAAAGAAAAACTATTTTCAGATATATTAGAAGGTAGAGATGATGCCGTAAAACAGCTTCAAAGACGCTCTTAGAACGTTGACCAGCACATCTCAAAATCGTGGAGGGCTTTAAAACAATGCAGGCTGCAATTTGGTGTGAACAATCAATACAGCAACTTTAAGCAAAAAACTGTGTATGAATCATGTTTCTAAGACACTGACCTTTTTTCTCTGTCACCAGTCACGCGAAAAGACGCAAATGTTTAAGCCAAGCACAGAGGCAAGTCCGGTGACACGGGAATTGGATGGTTTATTTATCTGTTTCATGGTACTATGGAAAACCAGCATCTAATGACCTGAGCAAGTAATTGGAGGCAAATTTTCTTTACTACAACAGTGCGAGGAAAGCGCAGCTGACTTGGTCACCCAGGAGAAATGATCAGGCCATTCCATTCCGACTCGGTTACGACTCGATTAAAGAATCGGTGACGAGACTCCTAAGCGAACCTGTCTGGCGATACTAGCGTTTCCTGGCTCATCTCCAACAACTGATGGACATAATCGCCAATGGGTTCGCGATTGTACGGAATTTGCGTTACCATTGCAGAGCACACTATGTAAATACAAAATTGACGAAAGAGGAATGGCATTTGATTACACTCAAAATCTCCCTCTTCCTTTACTTCCAGTTTAGGAAATGTTTTATTTGAGGAAATTTGAGGAATTGAGGAAATTATCGCAAATTGTGTATTGTATCCTCAACCTTGCAAAAGGTAAACCAGTGTTTTCTACTTACCACGAGGGAATTTGTAAAAAGGGACCTGACGATGTTTGTAGCTTTCTGTGTGATTATGTAAACACATAAATACCACCGGAAGTGAAAACTCTGTATGTGTTTAGTGATGCCTGTGGCGGACAAAATCGAAACCACACACTCATCAGGTTTCTACTGAGTCTTACCATGATTAACCGGTTAAAAAAAAAAAAAAAAAATCATCAATATATGGACATTGCTTTCTACTGTGTGATAGAGATTCTGCCATTGTGAAGAGAACTGTGTGACGCCAAATTCGAATAAACACACCTTTACAGTATGACACCCTCATTAAAAATGCAAAGAAAAAATTATCATTTGAAGTAAGATCTGGCCCTCAATATTCAAGAAGTATACAAAGAGTCTCCAGCATCGAGATGATTTCCAGATTCGTCAATACAGACACTTCATATGCAGGAGAGATCAGAAAGGGTTTGTTGAAGCATTAAAATTCGTAAATGGATTGAACATTGATATTTTTCAACTTTACA
Source organism: Vandiemenella viatica (assembly GCA_031002005.1). NCBI lineage: Eukaryota > Metazoa > Arthropoda > Insecta > Orthoptera > Morabidae > Vandiemenella > Vandiemenella viatica. The sequence continues at coordinate 295,487,091 of JARYHS010013630.1, forward strand.
AACATCGAGGTGATCTGATGCTACCAGCTGCTCGTGCCTACGACCGAAAAGTTCGAATTGACCAGAAAAAGATCATGGATGTGGCCAAGATAATGCAGTATAATCTAAATGAACATAAAGAATTCTACAACACGATATTACAATTGTCTGCGGAAAGTGACTCAGAAGAACTTGACTAAATGCTAGAGGACAGTCTAATAGGGAGACTCTATTCAAATTTAATCACTTTCTTTTCTTTGTTTATTATTTATATGTATATTTTTATTTCTGCTCTTTACCTACCTTTACATGCAGAATTATTTCTGAATGCTATATATATATATTTTTTTAATTTTACCTTGGAATTAACTTCAAATTAATTGAAATATTTGAAATATACTTCATTCAGCAATCAGTGAGATGCAAAAGGAAAATATTCCGTGCATTTTTTGGATGTTAATTACTATGTCATGGAGAACATAACATGATATAGAACAAGTGTAAAATATTAATCTCAATTAGTAATACAAACTACAGACAGTAACTTTTTCTCTCCCGCTTACCGTTTCCCTTTTATAACGTTTTTTTCGTTTCCTGAAAAACTAAGCCTCAAGGAATTTTTTCCTATGATTTGCTTCAAACACAAGTAATATTTCGCTAAATAATATGAATAATAGAATTGTGCCCAGAATCTAGTTGTAAAACATCAATAAGGAGAAACGTAGATACCGGTAAAGCGAGTAATCTGCCATAGACCACGCTAATATTAAGTAATAAATTTTCTGCTATTTAAGGTGGTACTTAAATTCGTGCGATAAGCATCTTTCCAATTTTAATGATTTCCTGTGACGCCGTGTAATGATAGAGTCATTGAGAAAAATATAGGTAATGCAGTGCTCATATTACGAGTTGTGCACTATTATTTTCCTAATCTTCATTATACATGTTGCGGGCATTATTATATATATATATAAAAAACTGAATGGCGCTCAAAAAAGGTCAGAGATTTCGTGCTGAGCTTCATTTGTTGTCACGAAAGACTGATAAGGAATTTCTCTGTCGAGTTATCTGCGGCTTATATCTGAGGAAAAATAAACCTCTGAGCACGGGCTCGCGAGGAAATACCCGGGGCGACGATGATTTAATGTTGGCTCGGCCACTTGATTGCTGCAAACAACGAACACACGTATCTTCTTTATCGGCGAGGATTAACTCTTTACGGACGGCTTATCGGCGGGACGAACGAAAACATGAAGGCAAGCGTCATCTGTTTGTGTCGAGGTCGGACACTGAATTAATAGCGGCGCGAGACGCCCGCGTGACTGATAGCTCGCGAGCCGCCTCGTGAAGGCCGTTACAGGCCTCCGGAGTGAGCTGTTCTTCACGTGCGCAGTTTGCTTCTTACACCATCTGACTGGATTAATCTCACGTCAGCGCACACCCCGTCCCACTAGAAGCTGCTTCGGCGCATCTTTTTTATGTGGCGAACGCCTCAAGAATCCTACATTATACGAAATATTGCCGAATTTATTTTTATGGAATGAGAAATTTAGCGTGCGTTATAGCGTCCATTTGGAGGGAAAGAGTAAGAAAACAAGTAGTTTATTCGGTTTTGTCTGACAAAAGAAGATCACGTTACACATTACAAATGGACTGGACCAGTGTTTCTCAAAGTGGGGTTTGATCGTAATGGCGGACTGGCTATCACGTGCTGGGCTACATAAATTGAGAGTGTGTGATGTTGGAATGGTGCAAACAACATTCGATCAACAAAGTGAACTTGCAAAGTTCTTATTGGTTAAGGAGAGGCAGGGGGAGGGAGTATCGGAAGTAAAAATTAATTCTGGCATTTTTTTGGGAGGTGGGGTGGGAAAGATCAGGTAAGTTACATTTATGAGCTGTGAAAGCAGAATGATGCTCCTATATGGGTTTACAGAACAGAATTAAACAATATTATTGATGCGATTTGTAGATAAGAATCAGTTTTTGTTCCCCTTTTGTGACCAGTAAATCGAATAAAATCAGGTTTTTTTTTGTTGCCATTGTTAATTATGATTTCCTTACGTTCATTACAATCACGAACGAAGTTATTTTCTTCGGGAAGGTAGGTAACGGTGTTTCACTAACAACACTGTTCTTATAGGAGATATAGCAACGAAGACAGGTTACATTGGTTTTTCGACACACATACCTCAACTCCCATGAAATACAAACAGAAACACCGATTTAACGTTTCATTCAAATGAATTAGTTTTAATGGAGGATCTTAAGATACTTTTAGAGACTGACGGAACCCTCTGGACGATATGTGTCAAAATCGTGGCCTTCGTTAACAGTTACGGAGGACAAACAATAATTAAAAAGAAGAATCTTAAACCTAGAGAGTTAATCTTCAGAGCTTGATGTACGAAGGTAAGTCAATTATTATCTGCAATTTAGCTGTATTTTTGTACTACTGTCTTGTTGCGTAGATGACGCATGCGTGGTTTAATTGTTGTTATGTCTGTGCAGGTTTTATGCTGCTATAAAAAAAGTTCCATTATCGCTGCCCTGCCATTAACCAGCTCTGCTCCGCTTTCTGTTTGAGCCAAAGAAGAGCAACGATCAGTGATCCGTTTTGTGGTCGGTAGGAGTATGAGGGGTCATAACTCATCGAAGACTTTCGGTACAGTGCGGGAACAGTGTATAGTCTTGATCTTGCCCCTTTTGACCACCACTTGTTTGGTCCACTCAAAGAGGCATTAAGGGGCCGTCGATTTACCTCGGACAAAACAGTGAAAGAAGCGGTGCATTCCTGGGTCGCAGCTCAACCGAAAGCATTCTTTTATGAGGGCATCAGGAAGCTTCTGCAACGATGTACCAATTGGTTGGAATCGAATGGGACTATGATGAAAAATGATGTACATGTTAGTTTCATATTTGTACTGCAATAAAATTTATAAATGCATTGCGGATAATAACTGACTTACCCTCGTAATAATAGTTAGATACTTTCTTGTGAATTCCATTAACATACCATAAACACACAAAGCAAGAATAGTTTTACTTTGTTATATTATATATAATTATCCTGATTTAAACACTGCATTGAAGGTAAATATTTAACAACCGGGGATAATTTGTGCAATTTTGTGTTAAATTAACTTTATTATCTCATATTTGAAATCTGTGTGTTACATTATTCTAAACCAGGGGTAACCAACCCGCGGCCCTCCTTGATTATTTTTCCGGCCGACGAGATTCATCACACTTTTACAAAATATATTTAATTTATAATGGCCAAAGAATTGAAAATCAATTTATTAAAAAAATGCGTTATTTGTGCATCCATATATTCGAAAATTACCTATCAAAACTATGAGTATCAATGCTATTATATTATCTATGTTTTCATGGAAGAATAATAGTAAACACAATTATAATAACTCACTACTATGTTTCCATTTTTCACTCCAAAAAAATGTCTGTGGTGTGCCTAAATCTAATATGGTGATATATGATTTTATATGCGGCCCGCGGAGTTATGATGCATTTCCAAAGTGGCCCACAAGATCTTTTGGGTTGGCCACCCCTGTTCTAAATGATAGAGGTAGTTTTAAACTATTTTTCTTTTTGTATTTTACCACTGGGACACGGGTAATTCAAAGTAACGTCGCCATTCCAGTTCATAAAAGTATAGTGGAAACTGGTAACCAGCAACCTGCAAACCGTCTAAGGAAAAATGAAACATTTTTCTGTTAATCCACGGTATAATATCGTGCGGTAAAAAGATCAAGTGTAGGAGATCGGTTGTAACTGTACTTCTTCAATGTCTTTGCTTGTCAGTTATTTGAATTTGATGAATAAACTTATTTACTGTTAACATCTTCATTGCTATTCCTTTGATTGTGTAGGGTAAGTATGTTCTTTTCCTTTTTAAAAATAATTCTTGGTGATATCCACAACCAATGCTTAAATGCATTGTATGAAAGAAAGTATTAATGTTTCTTCAGTCACGAGCCGTAAGACCGAATTATTTACGTAGCCTTCGTTTAGATGAAAATATTGATTTCGATTTCAAATACTTAAGCGACAGGCAAGGACAGAAAAAAGGTTTAAAACCTTTGTCTTTCAGATTCGACCCAAAGTACCTAGAGATCCTTGTGGCGACAAATGTTTATTTATAAAGGTAACTGTAGTAGTGAGTGTAGGGAGGCTGGTCGTCTCGTCGGTGGCGGGAGAAGTCACGTGACCTGCCGTGCGGTGATACATCGGCGGCAGTGAGTGCGCTACGTGACCACCGCGTGCAGGGCGCCACGAGGCTAATTGCTTCTATTGAAATATACAGTCACGTACGCGGGTCTTGTTTAGGGGGCCAATAAGCGGCCGGCACGCTTTATCTGTTACGGCACGAATTTAACGGCTGCCTGAACAGCGAAACGGCGACATTAGGAGCCAGCCGTGTTCCACCGGCACCGCATTCAGCGTGTCGGAAAATTGTCGTCGTGGGGTTGTCAAGCACAGGCAGCCGCTTGAACCAGCGAGATAATATCTGCCTCACCGAAACATCTTTTTCACAAATTTTTTAACCGTCGAATAAATAACATAATCGTTTGTGTATAGTTTAAACAGTATCAATTGATGGAACCGAAAATTACGGGAGGTCACGGTTTCGAATACCCATCCAGCCATCCAGATTTGGGTTTTCCGTGGTTTCCCCAAATCAGTCTAGGGAAATGCTGGGATGTTTCCCATAAACTTCCTTCCCATTCCTTGCTCTAAGTCCTTTCCTGCCTCTAATGTCCTTTGGATCGACGAGACGTAAAACTATAAGCAAAAAAGCAATAGAAAATTACGATTATAAGGTGGGTGAGTGGGGGAGGACGGTGGTTCGAATCCTCGTCCGGGCATCCAGGTTTGGGTTTTCCACGATTTACCCAAATCAATTCAAACGAATGCCGGGATGCTTCCTTCAAAAGGCCATGGCCGAATTCCTTCCCGTTTCTTGTCCCCAGTCCCATCCCCCTCTAATGACATCGACGTCGACGAGCCGTAAAGCCATAAGTGTAAAAAAAATCTAAGATTCGCCCCGAATCATGCGAAGACATTTCTGTATTTTCAAACTTAATCAGGCCAATTACAGGGACTTTAATAATTACTGTTCGTATACTGAAAATTCTATGTTGCTGCTATACTAATTTCTTTTCTAATTTACCAAGTATGTTTAAAAATTTATATGAAGAAAGATACTGATGCATCTCTGGCGTGATACTCAATTGTTATTATAGCCATCTGATTCATACGTTGGGTACAAATCAATCTTCTATGCAGTTAATTTAGACGCGACTTCTTTAGAAGTTCGTACACCCTATCCCATCTACTATTTTTAAATGTTCTTTTCTTTATTTTCACAGATGCCATACAATTAGTCTTATTTTTCATGATCTTTCCTGCCAGTATAAATATTAAAGCTTTTGTTGAATTGCGGTTTCTCCTGAATCCAAACTGATGTTCACTTAATATCTACCCTACTATACAATATAGAGTGAGGCACTTTACGTGTGACATGGACACTGAGACGAGAAGAAGAAAAACGGATTTAAGCGTTATAGATGTGGATGTAGATGGAAAAGGAGAGGATAAGGTGAATGGAAGAACTGAGTACTGTTGTTGTGCTGGAAAGGGTTTGTGAGAAGAGGAAGCTACTCCAAATCATTACAGAAAGAAAGAAGAACTGTATGGGACACTTATTCAGAGGGTATTTCTTCTTAAGATGCAATGGAAGGACTAGTTTGTGTGAGGAGAGTGAGAGGAAGAAGGAGATTACAGATAACATCAAGGGAAATGGAAAGTACATGGGCATGGAGTCGTGGGCAGAAGACAGAAGGCATGGAGAACAGCCATGCGAAAACCTGTCTTTGGGCAGAACACTAGTGACGATGATGATTCTTCTGTATATTATTCCGGTCAGTAATTTCGAAGCCTCTGGTGTCAGAGGCAAAGTGTGATAATTTTCACATTTTCCAGCTTATTCCTTCTTTGCCTCACCGTAAATATTATTAAACAACACATAGGGTGTAATCAAACAAATGAAGACTATCAAATAGTGTCCTTCCAGAAAACAAGCAGGAATGTTGAAACACAGCACTGAATCGAGTTCTATAGAATTGCAAATAGTGCTGTTCCTGACTGACGTACCAAAGTTCTAAGTAGGGAATACAGACATTATAATTACTTATGTACACATAAATTGAATTTTTTTTTTAACAACACTGTACATTTACAGTAACTGACAATGCACCACGCCGCAACAGCAAAATGCGTTTGAGATTACATAATTTTTTTTTTAAAGAAGTTGTTAACAGATGTTATTTAATTAACAAACCACTAAGGCTGGTTTCACACCAAGCCAGTCTCTACAAGTCAATCCAGTCACGTCTAGGCCCGTCAAGTGCAAGCCCGTCCAGTCCAGTCAAGTCCTGTTGTTTCACACCAAACGCGTCCGGTCCAGTGCAGTCGATACAAGTCAACTGTAGCAGAATTTTTGTGATGGAGGTTGAGCTGCTTAAATTTATTGTTTTGCGACGGATAGACTGCCGAAAAATATAAATAAATCAATGTGTCGATTGTGTGAACGATCCGTTAAAGTTTTATAATTATTTTCGAATGAAATATGATTCGTAGTGCCTGTGTTTTGCATAGTTACATTCCACGAAATGAAGAGGATAATGCATTCGAAAAGCGACGAGACGAGACGAGACGAGACGAGACGAGAAAAGTGAATGAGCTTCACCCTATCCCACCAACTTCTGAAAGAAGAAATAGTTGTGAAGCCATCAGAATCAGGGAAACATTAACTAACTATTTCATCTCGCCAATTGGATCTGTGCCTTGGAAAAATGATCAAATTGATTGTTGAAGTACGGACATATATCACTTCGTTACATCTAATTTTTATTTGTTACTTAATCAATTAAAAAACAGGCACGAATTAGAGTAATAATTGTAAAAAATAAAATTTACAATAAAAATAACTGACCAGATGTTTTCTATTGATCAATTCAATTCCAAATGACAGCAATTAAATCTCTGTTGCGGTGATTCGGATGCTTAACATCATAGATCTCCTTTCCTTCTCTAGCCAGTTCGATTAATTTCTCAACATCCATTTTTAGAGGGTTATGAAAAAAAATACACAAAACACGCACTTTGGACCAAGTCGGTAACACGATGAGACTGGACTGGACTGGACGCGCCAGAATCAAGACAGGTTGGGTTCCCCCTCCACTCGACGGGACTGGCTTAAGTCGGACGGGACTGAGACGCTACCTGTGTGAATGAACAAAGGGGAGTAGGTATGCTGGATTTTCCTGTCGACTCAGCTGGACGCTCTTGACGGGACTGGACGGGCTCGACGCGACTGTACGCGTTTGGTGTGAAAGCAACTGCAGAAGAATGGCCAGGTATCAAGTTAGAGTGCTCATCATTTTATCGTAAGTTATATCTGATAACTACCCCAACACCACTTGAACAGATGCAGCAGTACATTTTCAAATTTTAAAGGAAAAATTGTTTCTCCGAATGGATTACACTATTTTGATTTTGAACCAGAATTTATTATTTCCACAGATCCACCCCAAGAATCGAGATTCGCCATTCTGACCAAGGTAAAATAAAATTAGTTTTGTGCCAAAATAAATAAATAAGGCAAAAAGGCGGGATACAATTTAAGAAATGTTGTCACTCTTTGCTTATATAGGATAAAAAAATTTACTTCATAGGAGAAAATTGCAAATTGGAATGGATTACGAACGATTTCTGTTAGTTTTTATTTTACACATATCCTTCATACAGTTTCGTTGAGGTTGCGCTTACAGTTGGAGGATAGAAAGTTGATATTAACTAGAAAGGTGGAAAGCTTTTCAAATACCAAACAATTAGTATTAAGCGGGGATTTGACTGTAGAGATGTTGCTTTTTTTTAACTTTATTTCCTCAAGAATACAAAATAATAACAAAACCGACACTATTAATTTTTTGTTGAAATCTCTCAGTACAGTAAATACAATATTTTAGCACGAACAAATGATGTCTCTCATCATAATTCCCAGCTATTTGGATAAAATTCAGAAGCAATGTAATGGAGACAAAACAAAAGCTGGGTATAAAAAAGAAATACGAATGAAAACATTATAAAACATTTCAAAGATTCCTTATATAGTGAAAATTGGTAAAAAAATGTCACTTTTATTCCTTCATAAAGATACATCTAAAAACGTTTTGACAGATGTTTTGAGAAAAGAAAGGTTTCCAACATGCCATGAAATTAACTGGATAAGGGGTGAATTACAAAGCGTATTATTGTTTTTCTGGTAAAGCGAAATGGGACGTCCTCATAAAAATAAAAGAATCAGATAGCTATACATTAACACGAAACTATTTACTTTATTCTAAAATACTAAGAAATGTAATCAGGAACGACAACAACATGTATAAATCATAAAAAATAAAGACTTTCAGTAGTAAAATGAGAAATATATAGAATAAAATAAAATAAAAAGTATAAAAATCTATGATTCACTCAAAACGCATTAAAAAACAAAATGGATTTATGCGTAGTGAAGCAGGGGAACTTTTTAAAATGTTTAACAAACATTTCACTGCAGGTACAGCGAAATTAGGCATAGAAAAGAGTCCCCAGATAGTTAGATTAGGCTTCTTTAGATCGCTTTCGTTTATTGGTTTTTGGGGATGCAATGTTCACCGGTAAACTATCTCAGAAACAAATAAACTCTTAAAAAAATTAAAACCTAATAATTCTTATAGTCATAACAATATTTTAAGTAAAGTACTGTAAAGATTATCAGATTGTATAAGTTAATACTTAAGTAATACTTGCTCATTTTTATAAACAATCATTATGCAAGGTGTATTCCCAAATAAACTATAACATACAATTTAAAAAAAAATTTATAAAAGGGAATGACATGTATAGGTGACTACCCTTCTGTCACTTAACTTCCAGGATTCTCAAAATCTTTATGAAAGTCATATATTTCAGAATAAGAAATCATGGTATGGACAATAATATTTTTGATTTCAGGAAGTGTTACCCAAAGTCATGTTTATATATTCTTTAGTAGATAACATATTTGATGAACTGAATAATAAAATGCGTCCTATAGGATTTTTTTAAGATCTTGTAAAATCGTAAAATCGTTTAATCATGAATTAATATTGAAAAAATGGAATACTGAGGATTCCATGGAACTGCAGGTAAATGATTTAATTCATGTACGAAAAGCCAAATGCAAAAAGTATGCTTTTTTATTCTAAAATCAGCGATGATCAGACTGAAAAAAATACAATATGGCATTACACAAGGGTCTATTCTTCTGTTTTTACTATAATGATCCATCTGGAAACTTACAGACAAAGCTAACGGCATTTTATTTGTTAAAAACACTAACCTGACTAAAATAAATAAACAAATAAAACCAAATAGTGTTCTGGAATTAAACGCAAATAAAGTACTTAGTGAAGTAGCCAACTGGTTTAAGGGAATTCATAAAAATTAATTAGGTTTAAAACAAAAAATTATGAACAGCAAATATTTGTAAGCTAATTATATAGATAACTAAACACTGTAAAAAAAAAAAAAAAGTGTTAAATTCCTTGGCGTTTAAATTAATGATAATATTAATTGGGAAGAACATTTCACATTAATACTAAAGAAGTTATATAGTTCAACCATTGCAATAAAAACACTCTGTAATTGCAGATCTGGAATTAATGAAATAGGTGTACGTCTCTTAATTTTACTAAGCCATGTCATATGGCATAATTTGCTGAGGAAATTGTTCACACAGTAAAAATGTTTTCATAGTGTAGAAAACAGCTACAAGGATGAAGTCTAGGTTAAAACATTGAACTTCTTGTAGACAGCTTTTTAATAAGCTTAATAGTCTTACAATGACTTCTCAGTATATGCATTAATATCTCTGGCGCTTTGAGTTGGAACATTTTAACTTGTTTACATCAGATTCATAGGTACACCATTGCAGTACAAGTAAAAAATATATTGTAAAAAACACAAATACAATTAATATTAATACAAAGACGTTTTAATTACCATGGAACACATCTGCTCAGTAAACTTCGTAAGATATAAAAAAATTTGTAGATAGTTAAAATGTAATTAAAGAAAACTGATAAATTATAATACTGGTAACTCCTACTCCAGTCAATTTGTACAAAATAACTAATTGCATCTAATATGGTTCTTGCAAAATTCAGTAGTAAACATTTTGCTTATTTTTGTTTGCTTGTACTTTCTCGCTGTGATTATTATTCATCTTGTATGTATATACAGTCACCATGACATTTTCCACATACCAGAGCTTCTTCCTCAGCAGTTATCTATGTAACAAGAATAATAAATAAATAATGTTCAAATTCAAATACTGATATACGCAGGAAAAAAAGTAAATAATTAAAACCTAGAAGTTACCAGTGAATGAATAGACAACATCAGAATTAAACACTGCATCCCTGAAGATGCACATGAACAAACCTGCGATTAACAGAAACACAAAAAAGAAAATTATTTTTCAACATTAGGAGAAAACTGGTACACTTCTAGAATTCATAAAAACTGCAGAATACGTGTGTACGTTCGAAAACTGTTCAATGGAGATAAGTGGACAGCTCACCGAGCAGAAAATAAGTAGATTTTAGTACTTCTGTATGAGTTTTCAAAAAAACTTGTTGCAGCCTTTCGATTATATTTTCATTGCTCGGGTACTGCAACGAAATTTTTAGTTAATGTGACAATTTTGATATACGAAATATTGAGTGAATGGTTTTCAAACCAATTAATAAATTTTCTAATGACAGAACTAGGAGGGTGTATAGGAATTTTGAAAACAAAAAGCGTATCGAGGATTTGAGAGAAGTCATAACATTATAATTAATGTGAGTTAGTGTGAAGCTTACAGGTATTTACGGAGCGATCTAAATAAGTTTACGTAATTTTATGGAGAGGATTGATGTACTACTTAAATACATACTTCACAACATAAAAAAGGTAGCAAGAGTATTAACGGCCATTTACGGTCAAGAATAAGAAATATTACGAAAAAATTTCGATATAAAAATATTCTGTACTGGGGATCGTATCTTGTCGAAAGAATACAGTAAATTCAATTACACGGGCAGCGTTCGTGGCTAGTGACAAATTTTTAAGTGCATATTAATAACCTCATTATTAGTTTGATAAATAATTACCTTTCTACATAGTAAAATCCAGCTTAACCCCTCGCTTTTTTGCTGATTCTTCCACAGCAGGTATTGAATGATAACAAAATATACATTGGCTCAGACTCCCCGCTAGAAAGTGAACAACGAATCCCCTCCTTGCATTGATGTTTATCTCTGCCCTAATTTAAACTAACGTCACACTGCGATTTTTTAAATCTCTACCCCTCAATATAATTTTTCGTATTTTTGTTCTGTTACTCCAGCAATAAACAATTTCCTATCAGATAGTATCGCAGTTTAACTGTCTTTTAACGACATAAAGTGCAAAAAGAATCTAATTTAATTATTTATTTGAAATTTATATTTCCTTTTAGCAATATAAGCGTAAATAAAATAAAATGCAGTTATATATTTGAAATTTCCAGCTGGCCAAGCAACGCTGTGGTAGCAGTCAGTGTAATCAACACTTCGAGTACATCTATGCTCGCCGAAAGTTGCCCATCTATTGCGGTGCGCAGTCGCCAGGCTTAAAGAGGATAACTAAAATCACCGTGGATTGAATCAGACGTAAGATGCCAAACGAGTGGACCATAATACTGGGTTACAGGGTTTAATTAGAGGTAGTAAACAACTGCAAGTGCACGCAAACCGACTAAATGAATGCAGTGGCGGTTGTAAACACAGCTCAGCTGACAGAGGTAAATAACGCACCACACGCATCCAGTTAACTTGACGTCAGGAGAAACAATCCCCAACCGTATAATAAACATGACTACATGACTTATCAAAACAACTACAACTTGTTCCTGGTCTGAAATTTAATCAAAACCGTTTAGTCTAACAGTGCAAGCTATATATATATGAGTTGATCCTCGGGTTGGTCATGATGCCTAAACGTGGTACGGGTTTACCGTAATGCGATAGAATCATGACCAAACACACATTATGCTGTAACTGCAACTGTGTGATCCTTATTTACTATCCGTAAACAAAATAACTGAAGTTTCTGGAAAAGCCCTTTACATCAAACTCACTGCAGCTGTTCGATCTATCAGTATTACTACATCTTACCTAAACAGAATAACCGAAGTTTCTTAAAGAGACTTTTGCACCAACATTACGGTGACAGTTTGATCCTTCTTTGTTGTACCCGTGTTAGACAAAGGCATTCACATCACCGCGAAATCCTGTCTCTCGGAAGAGCAGGCTAGAATGGACAGGCACCGGGTTTCACACTCAGCCTTCCTTCATAACATAATCAACATAATACACATAACATGAGCTCATCACAGTCATCCACACAAACAAAAACACTTACGAGGGTAGGTCCAAAAGTTTCCGGCCTTACCAACTTAGCGGATGGGTACAAAAGTTAGAATTTTCGCGCTTCCAAGGTGAACTTTCGAGACACTAGCACCCATATTTGTGTTCATATCAACAAGTTCCCGCGTGCCAGAGGGAGGACCAAACATAACCTGTACTCACGATGTCAAGTGTGGAGTATCGTGTGGTGATAATGTTTTTGACTAAAGAAGGCTGTATGCCGTCTGATATCCATGTGCGCCTGCAAAATGTGAAACACTGGGCAAAACTTTCTAAATTTCGAAAAAATCCCTGGAAGATAATCCATGCTCTGGACGCCTGGCGACAGCGATCACTGATGAAAACATCGTAAGTGTGAAGGAGGAAGTGCTGAAAGACATAAGACTGAAAGCCAAAGAAAGTGCAACGAGACTGGGCTTGTCAAAAACTAGTATCCTTCGAGTTCTCCATGAACATTTGGGTATGAACAACATCAGTGCACGTTGGATTCCCTAAATTTTGTCTGCAGTGCAGAAAGTAGAACGAGTGAACTATGCTCGAGAGATTTTGAAGCTGTGGGTAGAGGAGAAACATTCATTTCTGAATTCAATTGTCACTGGTGATGAGACCATGGTCCTGTCCTACGACCCTCTGTCGTAAAGAGAATCATTGGAATGGCGCCAGGTGGAGGAATCTCCGCCAAGAAAGGTGAAAATATGATTGTCGACGAAGAAGATAGTGGCGACTATTTTTTGGGAAAATGAAGGAATTTTATTGATTGATTTCAAGGAAACAAATACTTCAGTAAATAAAATATACTATAGAAACTTGATCATGAAACACCGAGACGCCATAAAAGAGAAAATGCGCGGTAAACTTTCAAGAGGTGTGAGGCTCCTGCATGATAATGCACCTGTCCACACTGCTATGCATGTGAAGGCTATTATTAAAGAATGCTGATTTTCCGAACTCCCTCATCCGCCGTACAGTCCGGATTTGGCCCCGAGTGACTATTTTCTGTATTCTAAACTGAAGTCTGACCTTCGTGGACGTAAGTTTTACAACGATCAAGACATCCATGCAGCTATAATTGAACATTTTGACAGCAAAGATGATAAATATTTTTCTGACTGAATAAATATGTTAATTCCACGTTATGAAAGTTGTATTACAATAAATGGAAGTTATTTATACTGAAAAGTAATATGCATACTTCATTTATTTGAATGTCCTTTCCTACTTATGAAGGGAACTTTTCGACCTACCCTCGTACATACACTTTCGTCACCGAGTAAGGCTAGGGAAACCACCAAAGAAAACATTTATCTAGACATAGCCACTCTCTCCATGGCGATGGTCTCTGGGTACGACGAGCATCATCTGATTCTTCAGCAATAACACTCTATGCTCAGAAAATGTATTAGTTTTTAGTCAGTTAAATTTTTAGTGTCGCTCTCGGTTTGGCAGGCCACGTAGTTTAGTAGGTAGAACTACGGTCTAAACCACCGGATTCGATCCCCGATGAGAGAAGTGATTTTTCTTCTTCGGTGAATCTCTTCCTTCGTCCTACCTCGACCCCTCCAGGAAACTCCTGTCAGAAGCATAAAGTATCGGAGCGCGCACCACCTATACACCTGCGTAGTAGAGGCATGGGAACGAGAAATGGAATACGGAGCTTTACCTAAGCGAATCCTCCATGGGCTTCACATGGGAGTGAGATGATTATCATCTCCAGTTTGAAATCAGTTTATTCTGAGGTCTTTTCCTCCAGTCTTAAGGATGCAGACATAGTCGTTATAAACCCTTGCCTTCATTATTGTCTCTAAGGCACATCCGATTTTCGTATTTTTAGTTATTAATTTAAGGAACGATGAAACTGCAAAATAACTTTAATGCAACTTATGTCTTACAGCTATTATTTTAATCCATTATAATCCTTTCATTCGTGATTTTCGGTGTAAATGAAGTCACCACCACATCGTCATCGAAAGACAGATCTCCGGAGCGGTACTAACTACCTGGCTAGAATGGCGGCAGGAGTGAGCTGCGTTACTTACACCTTAATTCATTAGGGACCTGCTGAACGAATGTGGAATGAAACAGTCCCTCTGTCCAATTCCATTATTTATGATACTGGTAATTCTTGAATTTCAAGTTACAACAACAAGCGCAAGGTCTGGGTGGAACATGTTGATTTTTGGATTGGAAATTTCGTGCATATAATTATTGTTAAATATATACAGCTACAGGCAGCCATGCCATGGACACAGCCCGACGATTGTGTTAAACCAGTAACAGATTTATGAAGAATAATTCGTTATCGTATTACTTATATTTCTTTACTACGTTGATCTTACTATTAGAGTTGATAACTGGTAAAGACTACACAGGTATACACCAATAAAAAAATGGACAATAGATCAATCTTAGTAATACCTGTATTGGTTTTCGGAAAAATAACACGCAGTTTTATGAGGTTGTAAGAGGTATTGTCAAATTTGCAGCTAGTCACGGCTGCATATTGCCTTTCGGCCGTTACTCTATTGATCTGAAGTGCATGCGGTATTATGTTATTTCAAAAGTAGCCTCACAATACTAATTACCAATTTTCCCGTACAATTGGTTAAAGACTCATTTCTAAAACGTAATTAATTTATTAATCAATTGCTTACGATTCTTAGAACAGTCCTCCGCACTACTCTAAATCACAAAACTTTTTTCGTTTTTGGTTTAGTCCGACGGTTACTAACCACCTCATGTGGAAAATCTCGTCATTGTTATTACTCCTGCAATAAAGTAATTGAATCTTGCACACAAGCTATCGTCTAGTTTAAAGAACGTCTTTCAAAGCTATTAATTTCACATTATGTAGAGCTGTCAGAAAAAAATTAATCTTTTATTTAATATCAATAATTCTGGGAACACAGTTAAACTCCTCACTAAATAGATAGAAATTTCCATAAAAATTAAATCTATACGAAAAGAATATGTTTCAGTAAAAGCTCCGTGGATAATTGAGAAATGATTATCAGATTTAAAAAAAAAAAAAAAAAAAAATAGATCAATGCCCTTCCTGTGAAACTATGTCATTGCCGAAGCTGCAGGTTAATTTTGTATTAAAAGATAAAATAGAAATTTAAAACAAGCTTAAAATGGATTAAAAGATTACTACCACGACTACTTACTTGAGTTATAACTTGGATTGCCAGATGGCCGAGAAATCCGGGAATGTCCCGGAATTTTGCGTCTTGTCTCTTGTCCAGGAATTAAGCTACTGTCTCGGAATTCCCGAATACCAGTTTTTTTTCTCATACTTAAGACATCACGGTTGCTATGCCGCGCTCCCAGAGGGGTATTTAGACTGTTCAACTATGACGTAGTTGATTTCCAAACAAAGTTGAATTAATAATATTAAAAGACGTGCTATATATATATATATATATATATATATATGTGTGTGTCTGTGTGTGTGTGTGTGTTATGTAGCATAGTTTTTATCTAAAATACAATTTTTTAATTAATCTTAATATATCTTCGCTCCCTAAACATACCACTAAATTACTTTTTTAAGCCCAAAAATGTCCCGGAAATTATAATCCTGTATCACTAAAAGCCTTTATAACCCCAGAGATGTCCAGGAAATTATAATCCTGTATCTGGCAACCCTAGTTACAACTCAGTTAAAAATGAGCTATTCGCTGTTTCACCATTTGATGCCTCTAAAATGACCGTGAACGTTATTATTTCTTCTGGTTTATTATGCCAGATGACTACCCATTTCAAAACATGTTAAAATTGTTCAATCAATTCGTGGCACTGTTGCACAGGAGCTAAAGGAAAAGTTTCTTGAACTACGCACACTTCCTCCATTTTTCTTTTTGTTTCCTTGTCACTCTACGCCTCGTCAAGATCAAGGACATTAGAGACCCGAAAGGACTAGAAGAGGGGGGTGGGGGTTTTGCCATGAATAGGAATGCATTCGGCCATGGCATTTAGAACGAACAATTCCGCTATATGCCTGGTTAGATTTCAGCAACAATGCAAAATCGAAAACTGGATGGCTGGGCGGTATTTTCAAGCTGTATCCGCCGTTACCGCTCATGCACCACGCTCAGTCATTTGTTCTTATCACTTTCCAACTGTCTTAAATCATCCGCACAATAGGACTTCAGACGGCTGTCAAAAGTGAGTTATTAGCACTATGACGTCATCATATAACTTGAAATGGGTGCAACATAAAAACTTTTTCGTAATAGGGAGAAAAGTCGGAGGGTCCAGATGGAGTGAACAGACGGTTATAGTACCATTTAAAGCCGACGCTAATAAAGTGCTGCCGTAGTGCTTACAGATATGTGGCTGCAAGAATCATCCTGAGTAAATTACACCTTTTTTTCCACTTATCGCTCCCAGCTATCTCTGTAAACACTTAGTTTTGTTTCAAGAAACCCTACTTGAAGGATTTACGCTGTTTCATTAAATATTGTAGCACTGAACTCTCAGAATTAAAGACAAAGAAACAAAGAAAAAAAGAAACAGACTCCATCAATTTACTTCTGAAAGGAATACATCTGGCCTTCTTTTGAGTTGGGTAAATGGCGTTCTTGTAATGCATTTACTATATGAATTCTTCTCGGGTTTGCCGCCGAATTACATTTTCTACTGTCAAGCTTTCGGCGACTTTCACTGCCGCCATCATCAGGTCTGTTGTATCTGAAGGAACAAATTTTGGTGGAAGAGTGCGAGTAGGAGTCCGCTGATTCGTTGTGCGGTGTCGGAGGCGAGTTCTGTAGTTTACTGTATTCAGTGGACAATTTTTAAGTGAAGTGTGATACAGTATTAATTTTTTTTGCATTAAATTGTGCGAGTCCTCAAGTTAAATTAATGGTGATCGCCGATGATTGTAGTATCGTACTGTGGCCCAATGAAATACAGTCCCAATTTAGTAAGGTTGAAACAATGGTGTAGCCAGGATTAGATTCAGGGAGGGGAAATATATATATATATATATATATATATATATTCTCTTGACTACATGAGGGAGGGCTCCAGGGTGGGACAAGTAACCCCCTCCCTGCGCCACTCTGGCTACGCCCATGTTCGGAAACATTATATCTCCTAAGAGAGTTGATTTTGAAAGCAAGAAGATTTAAAATTTGCCAATACTGGAAACACAATGAAGTGTGGTTAGAAAAAAACCAATCCCTGCATAGAACAATTTTTTACAACTGCTGCAAGCAACGGAAAAACATTTAGACAAAAGTTTTAATAATATTAGAAATTTTACCTTGAAATCTTCCGCGAGTATCGGAATCTTCAGAGAAGAAAAATCATTTATAATTAAATGTCATTGGTAATATTATAAAAATAAATGTGTGAAGTATAAACTATGGGTTGACTGATTTAATTTGTACCTTTCAACTTTAAAGACAAACAAATCGCCAGTGGATAATCTGGAACCTGACTACTGACAAACTCGATTATTATTTTATTTCGTCAATCAGGTGAGGGAAGTGAAAGGACAATCAGTTAATCAAGTGGCAGTAAACAGAAATACTATAAAGCTAAACAAAAATTTACAATGAATAACTAATTAAAAAAATCACGAATTTTGTTAGTAGTGATGTGATGGATCCTTTGACATGAATTAAAAAAGAAAAAATATTCAATTTGTTTTCCCTAGACGGTGCATAATCAACATACTGTATTGTACGAAAAGGCAGAAGTCTTATGTAAAGTGTCGTCGCAGTAACTATACTTACTGTATTGCATGAATATGCGTCATACTCTTTATTCCTCAAATTAGCAATAATTCCATGATTTGCATTAAAGAGAGTGTGCTAATTTCACTGGCGACCTTTTGTTGACATGAAAGGCGGCCGTCCCCGCTGTGTGCTGGCGGGCCGCCGACTTGCTCTGCTGTCTGTGGAGCCAGCCGCATGCACAGTAATTTAAGCATTTCGCACGCGGCCAGCAGGCGGCCAGATCACCATAAAGCGTATATCAAAACCACAAACATTCCAGGCCCCAGGCGGGCCGCAGTTCAACAATATAAACTACGACCATAAAACACGATTTATGATAATAACGGCAGCGGCCGGCGAGCCAGCGGCCGGCCAGCAGAGACAAAGAAAAAGCGACCTCTGGCAGCGCTCGGCCATTTGCATTTTATGATAGTTCGCCAATTGAAAATAAGAATTGGCACGGCCACACCCTCGGTCATTGTCGGGACGGACACCACTAGGAGAAGGGTCAGCTGGGCCTGGAGGGACAGCACAGTTATCTACCTTCCACTTAATTCCGTAGTATTTTTAATACTTTGAATTATGTACAATATTTCAAATAGCCAGGTAATTGAGTCTTCATATATCTGCTCGTAATAAATATCTAGTGGTTGTCAACTAGGAACGTTTTGTTAGACCAAAGGTTCACTTAACGACATTCGTCTTTCTTTGAGCCATCTTCTATATTTTATCATAATTATTGCTAAATTATTGGCTACTAAAGAACAATAATAAAATTTATAAATAATCTACAAGAAAAAACATTTTGTGTTAGTCGGTTGCATTAGAACCTGACACTTGAAGCGCAGCGCAACAGGCCGTCTGGCAGACTACATTGAAGCGGTGAATGTTTGTGAAATTCCTTAGGGGAGTTAACAAAGGGGGGTTAACGCGGAGTGCGTACATCCCGGCTCAGCTATCGATTTCCCGGGAGAACCTGGTTGGTATACCGAAACAGACGAACACGACATTTCTTATTGGGCGGCTGAAGGAACGCTATCGTGCAGAGAGATCTGGTGACTGCGTGACTGCTCTACGACCTCGGATAACCTGTGTCGTTGGCCGCTGATCGCACCCCGCTAATGGGACGACCAATCCACCTGTATGACCCGACGCCAGTCACCACATCTTGAAACTTCTCAGCAAAGCAAACTACAGTGCGACAAAGTTACAATGCTTCTCGCCGACAGTACATTTTCACCATTTAGCCCGTAACGCCTCTAAAGATACAGTCTCTCTTGCTCCAACGGGAACCATCACAGTTCAGAAATATTTTTATTTTCATTTACGAAGTGTTAATTTGGGCTGTCTATTCCCAACTTCATTTTATTTGATAAATAAACCCCAATTGTTTTTATACATGTTGAACTTTCATTCACAACCCAAAATAATTTTCATTGAGATAAATAATAATTTTTTTCAATGTATTTTAGTCTTGCCATTTAAAAGGAGATAGTCATGCATGCCACTCTGGCGAAAAACAATATATTCAAAAGCAATTCTGATTAAATTAAAAAATCCTTGATTTGCATAGCTTTAATTAATCAATTAAAATAAAGAGTAAATATGGCATTACACAATGTTATATTCTACTAATGTATGGTTTTTTTGAATTATTTTCTTGTAGCCAACTTTTAGTAGCTGAGTTCAAAAGACTAGGAGTGTACAAGGCTTATTGGTGACAACAGGTGAAAGATATTGGTGTAAGAATGAAAAGTAATTCATGGAAGGGAGGAGATGAACTTGACTCAAGCTGGCACTAGATTTAAGGCCCAAGGTTGTGGGAAGATTTTCTTCCGTAGGTAAGGGGGTTAGCGATTGGAATCAGTTACCAAGAGAAATGATGAATAATTTACCAAAACTGTGAAGCAATTTAAAGTTGAAATTTGTAGAGCGCAAAAGTAGATAGTTACAAGAAAAGGGAAAAAACTGGTGTGTGGGGAACTTTCAACCGGAGCGTGCGCTCCATTGCAATTAAATTAAATTAAATTAATATTGTACTAAAGTTCATGCAAGCTGTTAGTTTTTCCAACTCCCTATATTTGATACAAAAAATATCTGCTTTGTTTAAATTTTTAAAAGATATTAGTGTGATTTTTACTCTGACCGTTCTTATATCATCATATCTAAAACAAGAGAATTCTTTTATATTTACCATTTACAGTGATAAATTTTGTGATTATGGGCACTGCATGCATTGGAGGCTCGTATGGTCAGTTAATGTCGAGAAAAACAAATCCATTCTTCCATACGTGATTATGGCTGTTGAACTACTATCAACAGACGGTATAACTTGGAGATTTTCAGATGAATACAATGCCCATACCTCAAAAGGAGAACGGGTTTGCCACCCTTAAGAGTTTTCGTAGATCAACCCGTTACTAGTTATTGCTGTGTAATGAAACTCATCACACAAACATGGCAGGATAAGGCCTCGGACAAAATTTTGTTTACATGGGAATGTAAACGACGAATATAGTACCTCCTTCTGGTGAAAAGCCAATCACTTTCAGCGCAAAATATGTCTCGCGGGGAATGAGGTAATTAGCCTGCTTCACGACGAATAATTGCAATGAGGAGTTTAATTTAATTAAAATTATAATGGAGCAAACTCTCCGGTGGCAATTTCCAAACACACCCATTTTCCCCCTTTCCTGCACCCACCTACATTTGACCTCTAAAAATTTTAGTTTTAAATTCTTTCAACGTTTTTGTACATGATTCATCATTTCTCTTGGTAACATATTCTAATCCCTGACACAAGTACCCAAAAAAAAAAAAAAAAATCTTCCTAGACCCTTGTTCCTAAAATCGAGTACCAACTTTTAGTCATAGTCATCTTTTTTCTTCAATGCATTACTTTTCATTCTTACACCAATAACTTTCCATGCTTCATCACCAATATACGCCTTGTAAACTCCCTAGACACTTTTCATCCTCCTGCTGCATTCAAATGAATCCCATTCCAGCTCTTTTACAATATATACTGCTGACTGCGTTCTGCGGTAATTTCCAGAATCGAATCTAGCAGCCCTTTTTTGCACCCTCTCCAACTCCTGTATTTGATACTCAAAATGTGGGTCCCATAGTAAACTACCAAATTCAAGCAACCCAATTCCCTTACTTCTCTCGTATATTCCCTGATCTCTCTTTCCAACAAGTGCAGAATTTTGAAGCCTTTTCCTACTACCTGTCCAATGTGTCCTGCCAAGTTAAGCTTATTATCAAATGTAATGCCAAGATATTTACATTTCAGGTCTATAACAAGCAGTTCTTTCCCCGCCTTATAATCAGCCTTCAGTTTTTTATTTGTGTGTCTTATAAGCTGACTCTTCTTTGGATTTATATTCATCCCATGTTTACCAACCCAACCTGATATCCTGTCCATATCACCCTGGTGATGTTTACAGTCCTCTATCGTTTTGATCCTTTTATATAGCATTATATCACCTGCAAACAAGCTAATTTCTGATAGTAAACAATGAACACAATTAATCATTAGAATAATTAATACCAATGGTCCCAATACACTACCCTGCGGGACTCCCATTTTTTACTTCCACTTCCTTTGATACTGGATTCTTACACTACATTTTCATTTTCTACTTTTTAAAAATTCTTCTACCCAGAAAATCACTTTCTCATCAACTCCAATAGTTTTTGCTTTATTTACCACCATTTTATGGCTCACTCTGTCGAAAGCCTTTAAAAGATCTAGTGCTACACTATCAATGTTTGGCCTTCCATCCAAAATATCTTGCACGTATCGCACCAACTAAGATTCGTATGAGTATCCTTGCTTTAAGCCATGTTGAATACTAGGAAACCACTTACGCTCCTCACATATATTTCTGATGTGGTTGTATATTAATGTGTTCATTAATTTACCTACCACTGACGTCAGACTGATTAGCCTATAATTTTCGACTGTATTTTTCACCCCTCCTTTATGTATCGACAGTACTATTACACCTCTCATGTCCTCTAGTAAGCAGCAAGTATCCAGACTCAATTAAATAATATTTCAAGATAAGATACAATATCACATCCGGCTATCTTTAAGACATCTTTAGCAATATTATTGTCTACACCAGTCCCTTTATGTTTTTTCAGCATGGTTAGTTCCTTCAAGATATGCTCAGGATGAATTTCAAATTTTTTGGGCTGCTCAATTCTTATTGTGTTGTTAAGCTCGTTATCCGATTTAGTCCCTCCCGTTTCTGATTCATTGTCCCTAATGATTAAACCAGTTACTTAAAATCACTGCCTTTTTCAAATCCTCAGTAACTTCATCTCCATCCTTATCTATAACGGTCTCAACACCTTTCCTTCCCCCTCAGTTTTCTAACATATCCAAAGAAATTTCTAGATGCATCAGTCAATGGTCCTCCTGTACTGACAATACTCTTCATAAATCCATCTTTAGCCATCTTCTTGGCTGTTATTAAGTCATTGTTTAGTTGTTTCAAATATTCTCTCCTACCCTGCTGTCTCTAAACTCTGTTATGTTCTCTTCTTACCAACCTCTTTAACCTCCTCACCTCCATGAGTACACAGGTTCTCTACTTCTCTTTATTTTCTGTTTTGGAATACATTTTTCTTCCCTCTTTCCTATTATCTCCTTGAACTCTTCCCACCTTGACTCGTACTTGTTCCTTCCTTCTATTTTTTGAAACGTTTCTGAAATATCGCTTCAAATTCGAAATCCGTGTTTTTTAAAAATATACCTATTTGACCCTTCAATTTTGGCTGCTGGTTCACTGAATCCTCTTTCATGTATGACAGAAAAAGAGGGTGAGATGACTGAGTTCCAGTGAGACGAGGAGCACCGTCTCGTGTGTTAGTGCCGTGGTGGTGCTGCTACACACCTCAGGTAGCACTCTGGAAATAGACTTGTCTTCAGCTGCTAATTTTAAACAACCAAGGACTGTGCGTCCGTTTGGAAGATTTTGATTATTGGGGTATGCATGAAGGGCCAGTGGCCGGCGGTAAAACCGAAAAGAATAAGACAACGTGGCCACAGTGGGATATATCGTATATAAACGATTAGCTTGTGTTCAATTACGCAACCCCACAATGTAATGAAATTAAGGTATGTTAAACTTGGTCTCATTGAAGCCAGGGAAATAAAACAACACGTTCAGTTACATTCTACGTAACCGTAAATGTGGTATTGCTGTGAAATATGTATATTAGACAATTAGAATATAGTCAGTTTTTTATTAAATATTGCAATCAAAAGAGTTAATCACAAATGGTGGCCACTGTGCCGTAGGACCTATATTCTGCTCTGGCCTCTGTTTAATACAAAATCCCGTATAAGCTACTCAGCAATTTAATTTCACATTCCGTTGTCTGCGAACAGAGATAGCAACAGAAATTTCTAATTTCTGATAACATCTTCTGGTATGTTTATCGCACTTGTTCTGTTTAATTTGGTTAAAACATAATCGTGTTAATAATATTAAATAAACACAATTTACCCAAATGACAAACAGTATTATATACTCTCTTGTTGTAGATTTTCTTTCGTCGAAGATCTTTAACTTTCCGCATCCTTTATAAGCTTCAGTTTCAACATATGTTTCCTCTACTTAGTCATACCGTTCTTGAAAAGTTGGAACATACTTTAACACGGAAGCTTAGAATCTATCCTCATCAATATACCTAATTCTTTCATTAATGTTTTGCAATAAACGAAAATGTTTTCCTATTTTCTTACATTTCATAACCGTTTCATATCATATGTTAATTATCCAGCATTCCACAGATAATATTTTTTTTTATTTCGTTAAATTTGACCTTACTGACTCCACATATATTAGATGAATCTAGTCCAACTCTTTCTTTTAAATTTGTGATCTCTCGACAAAATTTGAATTTATACTATTTCGCACTCACGATTTAGGATATTTAAATGCATTTTTTTCTACTAACAATTGTTTTAGTAATTCCAACCTGACACCTGATAAGGGAGCTGTTACCTGCGAAAAAAAAACTTATGCCATTATAAAGTATCTTTAGTATCTTAAAGTATTTTTCTGAGGTTCATCTTTGGCTATTTGATGCAGCGGTTTACAAGACGCCTTCCAGTCCCCAACACATGTTTTTCTTCTCTTGGGTTTATTTACCGTCTGCAACTCAATGGGCATACGTTTGTCCTCCACTACAAGAATTTACGCATTATTTTGAGGGCGTATCCCAATCGGTGGTGTCTCCTTCAATCTATAGTTGAGCAGTTACCAGAGACTCGTCTCTGAGAACGATAACCATATGACGGAAACATAGACATTTAGGTCAGCAGTGGATAATGAATAGCTGCGTATGTACAGTGGTAATCATAAAAATTTTGACAATCGTAGAGCGGCCATCGGACTGTAGTCAGTATTTACGGATAAGGTTCGCGAATGGAAAGTAATGGACTCCCCCAGCACATCACGTGAATATTGAGTGGCATAACCTTGTCGTAGCAGTTCACTCCTTATTTCATTAAAACGTCGAGTTCCGGCCACATCTGTGATGTCAGCTAATAAATTGCCCACCCCAGTTCTGAGAGTAGCTTCACGGCCATATACCTGGCACATTATGCTGAAATATCACCCAGCCCTAGTTCGCGTAATAACCATCCATCTTCCTATTACCTTATATTAAATTTTCACTCACGTTGCTTCCTCTGCATCAATCACCTTTAACATTTTGCATCAGTGTAGTGGTACCAAATCTAGGTAAAATATAGAGAGCTATAAATTACACTTTATCATCCTGCAATTTATTGTGTGATTAATAATCAAGAATCAAGTATATGATCTCTCAACGTGAAAGATTGGGAAACGGAACATATTTTTTTTTAAATCTGCTTAAAAGTCCCTTATTTAATGAAACTTAATAGATATGCAGTTAAAGCTTAGTTGCAGACGTTAACTTCAAAAGCAATATATATTGAGAAGTTTCTAGGTGTCTTTTACCAATGAATTTGACAAGTCGAAGTATGAGGACTGGTATTTGATGGTGGTGATCTCACAGCAAAGTGATCTGTTCGATAGTATAGACTCGAGGAAAATGAAAGAGAATAAATCTCTCTGACTTCCACGCTAAACTTCACTGCATATATGAATAAGCTATACGCACTGTTTTTCTACTGCGTTAAGCACTGAAGAAAATTCTATTAAATCTGACAAACAAGAGATGTGCAAGTTTCAGTTGCACGCTGCCCATTCTGAAGAATCAAACAAAATCTGTATAAAACTGAAGAACAAAATAAATTACCTTTACAGTCTTAGCTTCTGGGTTGTGATTGCTGCTATTGAAGGGGGTTAGATGTTTTATGAAGTGGCAGAGTATTTTCCTTTTGCTCCAGGAATGGAACAATTGTTACAGTAGATCGTAGACTAGAGGATAACTCATTGTATTTGTGCTTTTCGCTTATAAGTGCTTTCACCGGAAATAAGATTTGTGCAAAATCCGTAACACTTTGTTTTACATTCGTGGCTAAGTAAAAAATTATCGATACTTTTAATTCTAGACTGTATATGTACAAAAAATATGGTTCCAATATGTTCATCATTTTTCAACAGCGGTACTCGAGCTTACGTAATCCTTACAAGAAGAATATTTTTGGTTGGTCGCGAAATTGTTTCCTGCACATCTTCATCTGTAGGAAATGTACAAAGTACCAAAGCATTCTTGAGCTGCCAAAACGAATGAAAGTAGGACCGAGAGTGTCTGGGTAGTAAGGGGTTTTTCGAGCACCTCAAAATCCGAATTATTGTGGATTTCAACGGATTACTGAGCCACGTACGGACAGGCGTTGTCTTTGATTACACTTCTCAATTTTTGCTGGGAATTTCTGACTTTCGATTGTTTTTCAACAGTTTACTGTTACTCTCCCTGTTTATTGCTGTCCTTTTTCCATGCATTCTTCCACTACCGGTCCGTTGTTGTCCCAAAAAAACAGTTAGCATAACCTTTCCCACCGATGGTGTAGTCTTAAAGGTTTTCTTCGTCATTAATTCCTGGTCTTTCCATTACATACCCTGTCGTTTTGTTTCTGGCACAATTGAGAATCTTTAAGTGATGGAGTAACATTGACAGACGTCAACGCGTTTGAACTTATGTTCTGCAGTTAAATCTGTTTGCACCTACCGCACAGATACTTTACGGAAGCCGAGGTTGTTGTGGAGGATTTTATAGGCAAATCCGTGACTGGTGTTCAACGAAGATGCTACTTCATCGACGGTTAGTTACCTTTCCGCCAAAATCGTCCGTGGTTGAAGTTAATAAATAACCTGTTCCCTCTTCTTGTGTCACATTCGTCCAGCCTCTTTTAATCTTTTCCATCCATAGAAATACGTGTTTATGTGAGAAAGCACTGTCCCCGTATTCTGCTGAAAGTCTACCATATATTTCGGCCTTCGTCACACGTTATGTACACAGAAATTGGATGACTGCTCTTTGCTCCTCTTAGCTGCAAACTGCTAGCGGAGTGGACATGTTTACACTAAAATTGCCGGAATGCAACTGACGCGATCGAGTTCAAGTAGCACACATCTGACGATGACCTAGCCTTCTGTACGCATGCGTGTTCATAAGGCAGTATGACATATTAAAGGTGTGTCGTGACGTAAGTTTCCATAATTTTTTACTTACTGTTGTAGATATCGTCAGTGACCGTGAGTAATAGTAGTTAAATACTTTATCATCAATGGCTTGACTAATTATGATTCGAGACATTTTCTGTTGGGCCTCTAAATGAGATTTGTCGTCAGTTCTTTGACTGTTTTAACGCAATATTCCACTTCTTCCTACCTTTAGCTAATCTCTTAATCTCAACATATCCTTCACGACCTATGATTACAGTTATCCGCTTAACATACTCTTTGTATTCATCTACACTGCCTTCTCTCCACTGACAACTTAACCAGTCGAGCATGTCTTAAAATGAGGCTCAACATTCTGTTTCATCTGCATGTGAGAGTTTTTCATAAACTTCGTTTCTCGTCTATCGTTCATTTCATATTTTATGCCTTCCGCTTAATTCTGAGCAACTTTTTACACACCACATTTGAAATGCTTTAAACCGGGGGATACCTGCAGACAATCCCATCGCGACGAGCGTGCTACGCTGGTAGCATAACGGCGCGGCGGTGTCTGCGGCCCGCGTGTTGTCCCTGGAGTGATTACCCGTGGTAGGACCTGCGGCGCTGTGAATATTTCATACGTATCTCACTAAATAATCTACGCTCAGCACCCACGATACTCATAACAATAAGTTTTCTCTATATGTCCCATGGTGAAAGAACCAAAATTATTTTTAACAACGCATTTTGTGTTGTGATGTAATTCTGATTACATTAATGATCACGTTTGTCGCAGCGTGGAAAAACCCAGAAATCAGTGACATGTAAGTAACAATCGGAAAGTTTAGTGTCTTTGTTTTTTTTTTAAATGAATGTACGGTTCAAACACTCGTACCTTCAAAAAATTGTAAACTAGAAGTATAAGTAACGATGACGAGTAAAGTACTACCAAATAAACATCGCGAAAATTTCACAAATAAAATACAATCAATAGTGGTTTGTAGTAGGTTGAAAGAAGTATTGTCTCATTTGTTCCAATGTCTTTCTAATTTCCCCTGATCTATGCTATCCTGCAGCTCTGTATTTGGAAAGTAAACACCATCCCTTCCCGGAAGCTTAACTGTCAGAAAACTCTCTGCAAAACGACTAAGCATATCAAAACGCACACAGTATATCGATATGTCTGTGATTCATGGCGCTGCTCCTTAGCGGTAATGAAGTCATAGTTCGTGCGCAAAATTCGTTGGTAAAATGTTTATAGGCCTACAGGAATTAGATAGGAAAACAAATGTTTCCTTAACAGATTTTTTTCCCGAAATGTTACATATTAAAAAAAAAAAAAAAAAAAAAAAAAAAAAAAAAAAAAAAGTTTACGGATAATTCTGTGATACGTGCTATCTAGCGGATACGAGATCGATCTTGTCGACACCAGCTAAGCAGTTTATTGTTATCTCTGTACTGTGTGTTATTGCCGCTATCTAGCTGCAACGCGATCAATCCTTGATTGATATCTACTGAATTATGATGTTGCTACCTAGCTGTAATCCTTATCGACAACAGGGAGACCTAGTGGCTTGATTTTGAACTGTCTCATACGCGTGACCTTGATAGTTAATACTTTTACCCTTTAAGGTTTGTAATCAGAAAATTTCCATTCTTAAAATATTATGATCATAATCTTTAAAATTTATCGATTTCGGTTTTGCATCAAGGGAAACAAAAGGCTCCTGACACAAAAAAAAAATCCTTTCTTAACGTATAACCTTGGAAACCTTAGTCTTTTAAACGATGCTCCATTTATTAATTTCGGACAATCTTGTTTAAGAAATGCTCGTACTCTTTAAGTGAGAAATTCTGAAAAATTACTTTCTTAACATATAATTTTACGAAAGTGGAAACCCTACGCTTTAAATTGATACCTCGTTTATTGATTTCGGTTAATCTTCAAGGGAGATAAATCTCTTGTGATTTAAAAAGAAAAAGATTGTTATTCTAGCCTGAGACAAAAATAGAACTTATTATTGGTTCAGTATGTCTAGTTTCATCAACACATTGCAGCAAAAAATTCGTGTGCAATTAAGTTAAACTTGTTGCATTAGAATATTGATTACACTGCATACTCATTGTGATCAGCGATACTATCACTATATAGCTGTAAACTTTACAGCAGACGACATATCAGACAGGTGGCAGATTACACTTTCTATCATGATTACTTTTTTTTTATAACTCACGTTTAAAATTTATTTTGTTTTTAACTTATTTAATTTACAAAACGCTTGCCGTTTAGAAGATGGAGTGTCCCTGCTTTCTCCTAAACGAGCAAAAAACAATCGATGCATCGAGTAGGCGAAATATCCATCTTCAGTGGAAGGATCTGTAGCAATCCGCTATTATGGTGCTTCTGTTGTACTACATAGAAGTGGGTCGTATCTGTGACTGACGTAACAAAAAAAGTAAACATATTTTATAAAAAAATACCAAGTAAAATTATTTTTAGTATTAAAATCTATACTTTTAGATATTGTTATTATGAATTTTATAAATAATATATGTGAAGATTCTTATAATGTATAGGAGTTGTAGACAGAAGATAAGCGTCTAAATTTATTTCGTATTAACGGAAATAAATAACTTAAATCCGAAATTAGAATACATTTTTAAGAATCTTACATACGTATTTGAATGTGATGTTTGTCGCGTGTGGTGCCGTAAGTGGCGAGTATGGGAGTGGATGCCGTCAGTTGGTGGCTAGCCAGCGCAGGGGTAGCGTAATCATTTCTTGCTGCCCGGCTCAGCCGGATGGACTAATTATTTATTGACTTGGATCCCATCCGTAGTCCACTCCACAGCACAAATGATGAGGTTAGCGACCCATCAATAATACACGGTGGTCTGGCGAAGAGCGAACCGAAGAGCGTCACGGAGAAAAGGAGAGAAGGGACGGCAATGGTGGAGAGAGGCGGCAATGACAAGGGCAGCGAGCAACCGTCCAATCAGCGATCCCGCGCACGTG
The DNA here is from genome assembly GCA_031002005.1 of Vandiemenella viatica. Classification (NCBI taxonomy): domain Eukaryota; kingdom Metazoa; phylum Arthropoda; class Insecta; order Orthoptera; family Morabidae; genus Vandiemenella; species Vandiemenella viatica. The sequence goes on from JARYHS010013630.1 coordinate 295,516,981, forward strand.
GAAGCAGTAATGTCACATTAGCCAGACCACCGCTGTTACAGGCTCCAGATCAATCCTCTGATAATACTCAAACAGATTACGATGTACAAATGAAGCCCGAATTAATATCCTACCACACCAGCAGGCAAATCAGAGCACAGTAGAATCATACGTGGATCATGTTCTTTGCTCTTCAGTCATCACATTAGCTAGAAAGTAGTCTTCTGAAGCTAGACTGTGAAATCGAATTATTAATTAAATTTTAAAAAGAAAAAAGTGTTGGTTTTGTTAGATAACCATGGTATCTTGCGTGAACAAAAAGGTAGCCCTAACGTTTATGTTAAACTATCTGACCCATTTCCATCAGCCAAATGCCAAAAACACACACACATATAAACCGAATTCTTCAAAACTTTCAAAATATCACGCCTATAATTTACTTTAAAAAAAAATCACATTACAAACACGCCAAGTGGAACGATAGAAAATGCTATATAGAGAAATCGAAGTGGTTCTTTTTTTATAAAATAAAAATAAAAAGGCATAACTTAATTAATAATTATCACTGAACTGCTTAGTTCTTTTATTCAATTAATTTTTATGTTTATAAGTTGTTCCGATCGAATAGTTCAATGATTTATTTTACATTAAAATCAATAAAAATTATTTCTTTAATCTGCAGGTATCATGTCAGTTAACGAGTAAATATAAGATAATTGCAACGTACCAAAAAACAAATTAATTCATTTCTATACTTTGTTTATTTTTTGGAAGTTCTATTTGAAATGTATTTCAGTACTGATCTATCATTTTTCACCGTAATATAATCAGCGAAAATGTGATCATCAAACGACTTCAAGCTTCTTATATATCTTCAATCTACGTTTTAGAGCTTTTTGAATAGTCAGTGCAGTATTAATCCGTTAGATATCTGTCACCATTTTTATACTTTCCTTGAGAGGTTTTTAATAATCAAATAGTTGGAATGAATTATAACAGGAAAAATATAATTGCATTTTTTTTTAAAATCTGTTGGCGAAATTTTTTATTCAATAATAAAATATTTTCTTGTGTCTCTACTAAGAATAAATGAAATAACGTGCTAACCCTGATTCTTTAAAACGCGCGACAGAGTCAATATTTGTCACAGTCCAAAGATGGTTATTCATTTAATTAAATTGTTATTCTTGCAGAAAGTTTAAATTTTATTCTGAAGTGACAAGACGTTACTTTAGTTCAATCTCGGTGAATTTAATAATTTGGGTAAAATAATCACCTTTTCATAGTATGACATAATTATACTAGTAAACCTGTTTACAGCAAGACTTTCAAGAAATATTTATTAGAAATGGAACAATATCTTTAGTTCATTCCATGTAAAGTTTTCTTTTAAGAAGGGTTACTACGAACAATTCTTGTTACATGTAAGTGTATAATGTACAAAATGTGAAGGAATTGTTTGTTTACATTCTTTGGTGTCAGCATATCATTAAAATTATACGAAACAAGCATCTAGCTAAATATTTGTATATGCCGAGACAATGGGAAATGCACACGATGAAACTATTTTTTTAAAAACAAGTTTAAGACTAAATGTTTTCTCTAAACATATGTAAAATAAAAAATAAAAAATGGAACATGGATTCACAGAAAGTAGCCAAACACAATTCAATTGGCGCATTTACTCATCTGTTTTAAAAGCCATAGCTGTGTATCAGTTATAAGAAAATACAAAAAAAGAGGAGAACACTATAGTAAATTAGGAATCACCTGGATGAAGCTGACTTTGTTAAGCTTACATATTGTAGGGCGAATGTAAAATGTATACATACGCCTGTAGGCACCCGTCAGTAGCATTTGAGTGGAAAATATCCGTAAAGCCGGTGTGTCACAGTCCTTAATCAAATAGAGTCTTGCAACGGCCTCACACACAGCACGTGATCTATGGATCATTCAATATCGGGCCGCTCCGGCAACAATAATTTTTCCTCCCAGTCGTTGCCGTGATTTGTGACGGAAGTATATATCCACCAAAACTGTGTGTGGTATTTTGTCCCGTCCATATTCATTGGCTTTCATTCTGCGTTTTTTTTTTTAATTACTTTTTCCTCTCTTCCTTCTTCGTGTGTTTGTTGATGAAGACAGAGAAATTCTGATACAGAGCCTGGCATTCTGGCTGCGAGCTTGAAGTTTAATTCATTCTTGATTTATGTCGCTCGGAAATAGGTTTGCTGTTGTGCGGCACGTAGGGCGCGTAGAAATTGATGGTTATAGTCCCATACCGACGGTCGAAGCGCCCGTGCCTCGTGGCCACGACAGTCAAAGCTCACTGAGGTCTGACCAAAACTATCGAACACTAGGGCAGCAAAAATCTGTTATCGTTTCTGCATGTGGGAAAAAGATTTCACTGGTTGATGTACACACCCATTTATTATAATTTTTCCATCAACAATTATAGTTTCACGAGTTTTCATGATTTATTAATTATGCCACATACGGAGTGACTGATATCCTCTTACTTGAAGTTCTAAAGTAGCTCTTCTTAATAGGTAAGTGTGGTATATCATGTAAATAGCGAATAACATGCAGAAAATATTAAATATGTCACCAATAATACTGAGTGTTAAGAATTGTGAGATTCAAAATCATTTATAGTTCTGGCAACGTATACTATCATTTCGAGACATTCAAGCCTTTAATAAATCTATTTATTTATGAATTTAGTTACAGCCAGAATCGTAAAAGAAACATAACTGAACTATGTTGCTTTTTGAACACATATAAAAAAACGCAATGGAGATACTGCGTTATAAGTAAGCTGCGAAAGGAAACATAATCACGTAGGACACTACGGCAGTTGCGTTAGACAAATTAATTTCTTTGTGTCTGGCAAAGCTGTGTGGCAGTCGTCGCTCTATGGCCCCTCTGCCCGTCATATGCGTATCGCGTATGACTTGATCCTGCATAGATGTATCAACCAGGCGAATCTTGCTTCGCATGCACTGTACCGAGTGAGTTTTAAAACGAATTGTGTCGAATCTAAACGAACGGCCTATCCGTCGATTTAATTGTTTAAATTTTACTTTTTAAAATACATAAATTTAGGGACGAATTGTGAGGAGACATTCATTCTGCTGCTAGAATTTTAGCTTCAGCTTGAACTGTGTTTGATTAAAGAGTACTGCATTTACAAACGCAATTAAAAGTTAGTAGCCCAGCACCTTGGCAATATCTTTAAGTTGAACTGACGCGTGAACTAAAATGTTAGTATCGATTATTGTGTTTACCGTGACAGGTTCATTTGCAAATAAAATTTCTGATTAACTTATTAAAATATTCAACTCTCGGGAATAAATAAAAATGTTATAAAGTTCCATGTTTATTGCGTTTCACTTACTAAAACAAAAATAATACATTGAAAACATTTGCTATACACTATGACCGTCAATTATTATACATTGTTTTTTAACCACCAAAACGGTTAAATTAGCATCGAAATGCAGAGTCAATTGTTTTTCTATTAAAAAATTCATTTACATAGCGGCACGCTAAGCATACATAGTTGTATTCCATTCTCTGAAAACGATGAAAATTAAGCAATTTTTCCGAAGGAGCGAAGGAAAAGGTATAATCTTGAAGTACCATAATTCTTAATACTTCTTCGCACTTTGGTCTCAATTTACGACACTGTGCCTCTGTGCATTTTAGGTGTATTATGTGTTGTAAAAGAAACAACATAAATGATTCCCTTCAGTGTTGTCTGTATAACAATTATAATGCAATGTTGTAATACATCTCCAGAACAATACATAGAATAAGTTAAAGGTATTTCAAACATAACTGTGTCCAGATGTCGAATGCGTTGGAGAGTTTAACTGTTACCACATGTGTCAAAATGTTTGCACCACAATACACACAGGAAGTAATAAAATGTTTAAGCGTCAAGTGACAAAACAAACACAATATATCATAATCTCTAAAAGCAACGCATTAGTCCTATTTAGACTCTCCTCCTCTTCTTCTAGTCGATACTAGGATACAAAGCTATCTCAGCCACGACATGCACCAATACGTATCCCTGAAACAGGACAAATAAATCTAATAGCATCTTGTGAGCACATTACTTGCATTCCAGTTCTGATTGTGGTGGAGCCCACATGATACCTGAGGATGAAGGCAGACTACGCAGCCTTTCCACATCAGTGAATTGTGAAATTACAACTATACAGTGTGCCGATTTCACTACACTTTAATATTAATTATAAAAACAAAGTATGGTCTTATATTGTGGAGTAGTACTCTTTAGTGAAAGTTACGTGCGATGAGCAAAGAACTCTGGTTCGATGGATACGCACTGGACATTCCAATAACAAATTTCTTCTCTTTCCACTTCATAATTAGCTTCAAGACGAAGATCAAAGTGCTTTTTTCAATCGCGTCTTCCCTGTGACAAAAGTATTTTGATTCAAATTAATACGACAAATTCTTCAGTCGCGTAAGACAAGTCGTATTTTTTATTTTCTTCACTCTTTTGTATACTGTTTGTTCATACCTAACGGCATACATTAATAGTAATAATAATAAATGGAATAAATAAAAAAAAAAGATTGTAATAATGCATGATTTTAGTAGATCGTAGCATCAAAGACGTCATTACCTACGAATAAGAACCTCTTACAACGAATGTACTATTATGTGTATCCGGACAGATTGAAATATTACTAATATCAAAGGAATATATGACTCGCATTTGCATAAGCACACCAGACTACAAATCACAAAGTTAATAGGCACAATAACTCTCCTTTTAAAAATTGTTTTTCCTATTAAATTAATTACGTTTTTATTCCTCTGGGGAGCAGAACAATAATGAACATATTGTTTTTTTGTCGATTTGCGTAATTTGTTTTGTATCTTCTTTCGCTGAACGTTCCGTGCTGTACGGATGATCTACTAAGCACTAGTAATAATACGAGAATTTTGATGTATCCAGAGCTAAAATGATTTAGGGACACTGATTGAAACATAATGCATACCACTGGGTTTTGAATCATAATGGGTTGATATCTGAAAGAGTAATAATCCTCGATAAGCAAGTTCTGCTATGCTTTTGAATGTCCCAAGCTGGATGAATATTACCAACAACCTTTTAAACTGGGAACAAACAGCATTCTAACTAGCGTTCAAGCTCTTCCCTGTTCTTTAAACACACTCAGCTGAAATTACGAACTTATAACAAGCGTTGTTGGTCTTTACAAGCGAATGTGTCACAGGATAATTTTTTGGATACGAAGACGCACTCAATTGGTAGAGCGAGCGAAAGAAAATTAAGATTGATGAACACAAGGATGCGCTTCCTGACTTTGTTTCCGTCGAGGCATCAATCTTGCTCCGTTATTACCTCTCGCTATTAAGGCGGCTCATTTGATGTGAACAGAAAAGGAAAATAACTTGCCGTGGAGGGGGTCTGCGAGGTAACGTCTCCTCAGAATCAGAAATGGTTGAAAGACGGGAAAATTGTTTTTAGATTGCCCCGACGTCGCATGCGTGATTTGACGAAGACGCGGGGCGCGCGCATCGCTGACGTCGCCCCATCTGCGTGGTGGGGGTCAGAGGTCAATGACCTACCAGCTGCCAGCCACGTTTCGCTAACAGCGCTGTTACCAACATTGCTGACAATGGCTAAAATTAATACTGACGGATTGAAGCATTTTTTCCGTCTAAGAGTTCTAAATCTGCTCATCCTGATAACTCTGTTTTGATGGTTTCCGACCGTTATTAGACGTCTGGTAGCCCAAAGTTACAAGTATGTTGGTTGCAAAAAAAAAAAAAAAAAAAAAAAAAAAAAGCTCTAATAACTTTATCCTCAGAAGCTACAACACTAAAGAATTTTGTATCTAACAACTTAAACTAATAATTATTATTCAATAAATACGCCAATACAACTGTTGTTGGATATTATTTATTTCACGGAAGCGTTTTGCCTCTCGTCGAGGTATCTTGAGTGTACACTGTTTTCATTTACATTTTGAAGTGTGGCTGTTGGTGAGATGTGCCCTCGACCAGCATGCTGCTTCCAATATTGCACTTAATTACGAAATTTGGGTATAGTTGGGATCTTATAACTTCTCTATTAGTCAATTTTGATGCGCAATATTCGATTCACGTCATTGTCAAACTTCAGTTTTCGTGTGCAGCAAGCAATCCCTTCCGGCGTTGCTCTAACAACTTACTAACGTTGACCGTATCTTAAGAAATTCAAAATTACTTTTAACATCTTCTCCCAGGATGAAAAACATTCGCTGCCATCTTTAGGACATACAGTCCAGTGCTCTGGTTATTACTATAATATCCAGAATATCTCCTTTCGTTTTGCTTTTTTTGATCCAAATAAAATGCATACTCTATGTAGCTTTATTTCTTATTACCTTTACTTCATCATCAGTTATTTAACTGGAACTAAAAATTCCAAGTTTACCTTTTACACACACTTATGCCATAGCTCCTTCTTCATCATCATCATCATCATCATCTTTGCCAAACATTAGGGATCGACAACCTTTGCTGAGTATTACTCATCATCGGCATGGTCAAATTTGTAGCGTTGATATTACGGCCTTATGCACTTGCAGACACCAATTATTTTAAACCTACTTTATGATCGTACTACGTACTAATAGAGAAAGTGAAATGTTACCCTCTGTTTGAGAAATTTGTATCTACGTTCTGTGTATGATAAGGGTATTTTATTCACATTCAACGCCGAGAAAACCTACAGTCTTATATACTGTATTTTTCGTTTGCGAAATGGCGCATAATGGGGACCATCCGGGTATTCTTCTTGATACCTGCGGATAAACGCAGTCAGGACGGCCGGTATGCGAGAGACGGAGCTCGTGCCTGGTCATGTTGTACCTCCTGATCTAGTGTACGGCGCCCCAGCACACTGAAATATACTGCCGGAGGTTGTTGAACAGTTTCTCAGATATCACAAAGTACCACCCAACACAACTTTTACGTACGCGAAATTTCTATGGAAATAATCTTTTCACTTACGATCCAAATATTTTCATAACATTAGCAGCTTCGTTCGAGCTACGAGTGCTTGACCGTATCATCAAGCCATCTTATCCATGTCTCTCGCTCGCCATTAATAACCATGTACTTCGTCTTCTACTCGGTCTCTGATCTGTTACGCCCGGTTTACTTTTTCTGCCAGAATGTTCTCTAAAATGATATTAATATATGTTACTTACAAATTATAATGTACATAATCAACCACATTTCTATATTCGTATATGTCTGTACGCTGTCGTGACGTATGACCGATACAAACTTTAGTATAAAGGTGATAAGGTTCACTGACAGATGGCACTGCTGTTCTTAATAACCTTGAACTCAAGCAGTGTCAACGAAAATGATAGAATATTTGATAGCCGAAGAATTTGGAAGACTAAGTGATTTTATTGCGAAACGGGAGTTGAATCAAAGCAAAATGTAGCCGCCCAGCGCCTCTCTACTACACTCATGGTGGCTATATTGAATAGTCCAGAGTATTTTTGGGTTTATAGTAGCTCACGGTAAACAATGAAATTAACTGAAAATTAACTCATCTTTTGTATGCGACTATCTGTTTATCAGTACCTGCTAGTAAACAAATTTTTAATAATGTGTCATAAGTTATTGTACAGCCGCTTGGAATGTAAAACATAGACGGTCGCAAGTTACATATTTCGAAATATAAATAAACAATGAAAAGGTAAAGCTGCATTAAATTAGCTCATTGACTTTTAGAATATAGCATCAGTCTTCCAAGTCAGTTAATAAAAATAGTATCTAAACACATCTAAAGAGGCAATAATATTACTCAGGGGGTGACAGATGCAGTTTTACTGGAAAGAACAGAATCATCCATGTTTAGAGAGTAGTTCGAATATGCTTAACATAGTGGAGGAATTATGAAACCGAGCCTGGTGGGTCTCGCAGAGAAAACGCAGTATCGAATCCCTGTCCAGCCATTCAGATTTGGGTTTTCCATGGTTTTCCGAAATCACTCCAGGCGAACGCCGGGATGCTTCCTTCAAAAAGGGCATGGCCTTCTTCCTTCCCGTTCCTTGTCCCCAGGCCTTTGCCACCTCTAATGACCTCGACGTTGACGAGGAGTAAAGCCATAAGAAAAAAAATAAAAAAATAAGAACTGATCCTGTAAGCGTGAAAATGTTAGTTTTACGTACCTTGTCGTAAACAGTTTAAGGCGTTGAGGAAGCCTAACGTTGTGTCAGCGTCGCTACACAGTGAGATTGAAAGTATAGAGTAGTACGAGTATGTAGACAGTGATGATGTGATGTTAGAAACTCTTACTTACAGGAACTAAAATTTCATTTTTCGGCCACTGAATTACATACAAGTTTTACGTTAAAGACGATAGAGACAGTATTGATTATAGCAATGGTTCTATACATGAAAATAATAGTATTGCTTACTTTTCGAGATAAACAACTAATAAATTATAGATAATTTTGCATGACTGAAAAGAGAGGTTTATATTTCAATTTCACGTAAATGCATCAAATGTTAATATTCCCTCGGAGCAGAAGCAGAAAATACCTGAAAAGGAAATTATAATGACCTTTGAAGTGCCTAGTTACAACCATTTCAACAAATAAAAGAATTTTCTGAGCAGTGTAGGATTACGTTCATCGTACCTTTGCATGAGAGGAATGATGTCGGCAAAGACAAGTTTAACAACAGAGTAGATAAGAAGTGATTGCTGTTTTAGATACAGTTTATAGGAGTTTCAAATATATATATATATATATATAAAAATAATCTACGTTGATTCCCTTCTCTTAATCAGACCCCTGAGTTGTGGTATAAATGGACATTGTGCAGGAATGCTTTCAACACATTATATTTTAGTAGGCATTCTGACGTGAGGTAATGACGCGTTACAAACACGGCTTGTAAAATGCCAGTGAAGACCCCGGACGATTTCTGAGTGTCTGCTAGTTTTGAGCCGCACCTGTCGAAATTCTCGGTGTCTGCCGTATCTCCGGGACACTCAATCCGAGCCATCAATAATGTAGGAGCGCAGGCGATACAATATTTACAAGGCCGTGGGTCGAGCGGGCTGTCGCGCCTAATCCCGAAACGGTCGCCTGCCCCGCCCCGCCCCGCGCAGAATTTAAACAAAGTCTTTGGGGCCGAACACATGGCGCGAGAAACGCTGTTCGTTTTTAACTTACGAGGCACTCGAGACCGACTTAAAATTCTGGCAAGTCGCGGAATAACAAGCGATGCGGAACAGCAGGCGGATTTGCTTTGTTTTCTTGGAGTAGTTGGCGTGTTCGCAAGTTGAAGGCGCTCCGGCATGAAAAGTGTTTGACATTCCCCCACTGCCGTTCATGAATATGCACCGCTATAAGATCAGATTAATTTTGAGGCAAGGCTAGAATAGAGCGGTGAGATTTCTTATTTGCTTATCATCAATTTCCGCCCTCTTCATAGAAACTGCGTTCGTAATCAGAATGTTGGGAAAATTGGTTCTAGATTGTCACTAGAAATGTTTACCAGAATTTACGATGTATTAAATAACGAAAACGTGTTTTATTCTTATTCTGTTTTAGGTGACTGCAGTTTCTGGTGAATGAAAAGTTCTTTTTAAATAAGACACTGGATTATTTTTTGTGCTGAATAATGTGTGAAATATTCCTATCTGTATGTCGCTTTACATAGCATTGAACTATTAGTAAAATGACAAATTTAGAAACACATTTGTATTTTTTTTTTTTTGCTGTCATCAGTTTTCGTCTAGAATTTCGCTATTTCTAACTTATTATGAAGTTTTTTCATTATTTTTTTAATAGTATTCGTTATTACGTTGCAATCTTTAATATTCCTATAGAAGTATCAGAGTTGCAAGAGAAGTGCGAAAAAGTACTTGTAACTCATTTATATGTTTCGTATACCAACGACCAACGACCTGAATGTGGAAATGTGGATGATGAAGAAAAAAAAATCTGATTTGACTTTTGTTACAATTAGATACCCAAACTGATTGTGATATCGAATTTTGGACGTTGAACACATCACCATCTAATTTTCCTTTATTCGTATTCCTTACCGAAAATAATTCTGAGATATTAAATGTCTTGAATTTCCTTTGTTTCTTTAATATCTCAGCTTACAATTACAATGCAACATCCAAGTACGTAGCAGAATTTTCGACGAACAACAATCACAGAGTAAATGCTTTTGTCAATCGCTCAATTTCTTTGTAGTTTTTGGAAAAAAGGGTTGCAATGACTAAATTATAGTGAATGCATAGGCGCCACATTTCAGTTTAAATGGAGTATCTTTGTGGGCGATATGTTTGGCGCTATTGCTGATAAGCCTTTAAGTTCGTATCCTAGTGACGTTATCATGAAATTTCGAAAACTCAAACCTCACTTACTGTCATTTTGCACGGTAAGGGTAGCTATCACTGTAAGACAATTTTAATCAACAGTAACATAATTTTAACTAATGGAATTTATTTTAAACTGGGGTTTTAATACGGTAAATGTATCTTTTGTAACAAATACAATTTTAATATTATGTTTCCAACCATTTTCTCACCCTAAAAGTTATTTCTTTCTTATGAAACATATTCAGTTTTAATTTTTTACAGAAGTGAGCGCATGCTCTGTGATTTCTATACGCATTTCAACCATTCCCTTAAGTTTCTTTATAATGTTAATTCGTGTGTCAAGATGCCAACTCTTTTCTTCTAACAAATACTTTCCTTTTCGAAACTATCATTTTATAACTACAATGAAACCTTTTAAATCTGAAGTTTTGATTGCCGGAATAGAGCGTATAAAGAATCAATTTTTGGCTGTTTCTACTAAGTTTTAAATCTCTTTTGCTTGTATCCTCTATCGTATGAAATAAGAACATTGAACAAAACGTGGTCATGAGCGTTTTGGATTTCAGGACTTCAGTGAAACATTTAATCTACTGATCTACTAACCACCCTTAAAAACAGGTATGTCACTAACACCAACTTTCTACATTACTCGCATACAGAATTAAGTAAAAGAATAATAAGAGATATATGTTTCGTACAATTGTGTAAAATTGGTTTATACAGCGTCATTGTATCTATAACTGTTAAAAACCTTGAAAATCTAAAGACGAATGGAGCTACAAGCTGTCTAAATAATAGTTAAACAAACAAATCACGCCTGTGGTTCTTTCTGGGTAAACAGTTCCAATAGTCACAAAGACTAATTCTATTCAAACCATCTTAACTTTCGATAACATTTAATCAAATATATCGCCAAGTCCAATAGGGATGATTCTGGAAAGTAATTACATAGCCAACATTTTACTCTGTCAAGATAGGTTATTTACTGTTTCTTCTTGTTTTACTCGAAAATATTATACACAGGCAACTCTCGTTACCTCGATTAGCTACCGAGCTCTCATCCGAGATAAATCACTGAAAATCACATTTGTAGAAGTGAACTAAATTGGCTATATTAGCAATTGTTTGAGATATTACCTGACAATTTCAGTTGGTGTTCATTCTTCATCGATACGCTTCAAATTATACCATAATTCGCCGTTATTGTTGCCCTAACGCATATAACGCTGCGTTGCAATTAATTTCGCTGAAAGTAGCTGTCGTTCCATTTGGCGCGTGGCCCACTACTGGAAGCTAATTCCAGTTTCTCGTTCAGGCTTAATTAAGATACCTGACGCTGTTAACAGCAATAACCCGGTTCGTGTTTGCCGCCCCAAACAATACAGGAAGAGCAAACTAACCGGCAGCCACGCCGCCTCTAAACTGCATCTGCTAATTTGTGTGATTTTCTAATGGAAACGCTGTCGGGCCTCGGCAGGCGGAACCTGGCACCAGTGGTGGAAACATTGGCCTCATTAATGCAAGCAGCTGTACTGCCGCCAAATGAATGCTCCAGTCGTCGCTGCGGGGACAACAGAAAAGAAATAATTAATTCCAAAAAAGGTCTTCTTAGGTAACATTCAAAGCCTTATGTTTGTCCATATGAGAAATAAGATTGCTACCTCACATGTCAGCCATGATGTATGACTCCTAGACGACTACGTCAGCGTAGGGTACAGCGATATAGCCTTGTGTTTCAGGGGTCGCCGGTTCATGTCCGGCCTCCGGCACGGGTGTTGTTATTTAAGTGTTACTTTTGTCTTGTGTCGACTGTATTGTACAAAATCTGGTATACAATAAGTACTATAATGTACAGTTACAAAATAAATAGTGCTAGTTGTGTGGCCTCGAAGCCAAAAGTTAATAAAAATAACTATGACTTCTACTGGTCGCTTTAGTTAAGCTTTCCTTCATTTCGATATCTCATAGAAACATAATTCGGTGAATGACTTGAAAATAAAATTTAATTCATTTATGTTACGTTTCAAATTGAGGATAAAGCAAGCCTATGGTACAAGCAACGTCACTTGACCAGACTTTTATGTATTAGCAGAATTCAGAAAACTTTGCACTGGGATAGCGTTTATTTAAAAACTATATATATAATATTCCTGAATCATATCCCCATTGATGCCTTACATTTTTCTTAGCAAACTTTGGACCGAGCGTGGTGGGTGAACGGTTAACGTTCTGGCCTCGCATTCGGGAGGACTCCGGTTCGAATTCCTGTCCGGGCATCTAGATTTGTGTTTTCCATGGTTTCGCCAGATCACTCCAGGCGAATGCCGGGATGCTTCCTTCAAAAGGCCATGGCCTAAATCCTTCAAGTTCCTTGTCCCCAGCCCCATCCCGCCTCTAATGACCTCGACGTCGACGAGCCGTAAAGCCATAAGTAAAAAAATAATAAAAAATTTGAAATATTTATATTTGACATAATTTCCTGCAACGGGAATTACTGGTAAATCCAGTTACGGCATTTAATTGCATAGATATACGACTAACAGATTGCCAATCTGCTATTTTTGCAATTTACAGTTGAAAAATATACTAATCGGACTTGTAATAATAAAAATGTCCCGTCAGAATTTTAGTGCATTCAAGAAATTAAAACTCGCATGTTTTAATAGAAAGTCTGAATCCATATACAAATCATTCATCTAAACTAAAGGCGATTGAACAAATTCTAAGAAATTATTTTTTATGAACGTAAATAGACTTGTACAATTTTAAATCTCTTAAGTAACCTGATATTCGCAGATGGTCAGGTTAAGATGGTTGCTTTCAAAACTAAAATTGTCACGCAAACGAAAGGCTACTGGTATTATTTCATATGTACACAGTCGAGAAAATATACCTCAATTAAAAAAAGAAAATTGAATGCGAATAATGAAATCGTTATATCATTTTGCTGAACTAAAAAGGAATCCATGTTGGACAGTGGATAGACGGAAGTTCAGTACTAGCAGCAGGCGCTAGGGACCTAACTAGAGCCGCTCCGCAGGTTCCATCAGTCACTAAGTAGCCCCGAAACGGGCCAGCGACTGGGCCGTGCCCGCCATTACTGCCGAGCGTGTTTTGTTAGCATATTTGACGAGCTGGCACAATGGACACGTTAGGTGGCGTCTTTGTGATTTAAAATTCTGTGTCATCGGGGATGCTGTTTCAGCGTCCAGAAACCGTGGCCGGAATATTGAGAGCCCCGCTCGAGGCAGCAGGCAGGTCGAGAACAGGTAGCACGACAAGCTCTACCAACACACCGCTGCACTGGCGGGTACGCAGCTACAATACTGAGGAATAGATATACAACACTATATGATGGAGCATCTGGAGGGCGAGAAAAGTTTTCAACATCGACCATGCATCATCACGGTATCTACAAATACGAAAGATCCTTGTGTATCTCATTCGAAGAAATCTATGTAAAAAATCGGAAAATAAACCTGGAACTCATACAAATCTTTTCGAAAGAAAGGACATGGTTGTTGAGGCAGAGATATCTCTTGCTATGTAACTACTGTGCGAGTAGAGTGCTGAACTAAATATCTGTCATATAAGATTGAATAATTTAATGACACAAAATAAGAGAAAACCTCTCGAGGAAGCTTGGGTTACCAATGAACCATTTGAAGTTATGATGGCGCACAAATGGTAAGCCGCATGATTCATAAATAAAATATATGAAATTAAAGTACTGTTTCTGAATTAAGGTAAATTCGGATAGCTAATAATTGATATATCATCTTGTTCACTCCGCTGAAATGAGTTTAAGCTGTGAAACACAACATAGACTGTGCATCTACCTTTCCTCCTGTGTGATGAATTTCGTACTATATTTCAAGTACTCTCTTGAATGTTGAAATTCTGACACTCAAAACATTTTTTGAGGGTGAATTAGACGAAATTGCAAGTAAACTGAGTAAATAATTTCCAAAACTGGTTCAATCAAACCATCGTAATCAAAGAGGTAAACGGAAAATTCTAATTCACAAAACGATCATCTTCTTAATTTTATTATCCGTTAAATATTTTACGTATCTCATATCTAAAACTTTAATTTACAACTATGTATCTTGGTATGAATCTTCATACATAACCGTACCAAACAGGAAGCACCTATTCATGCAAGATAAAGAGTGTCATTACAACATAAGGCAATGAGTAAAAATTCACAAGCTGTACCACAAAAGTCTGCACCATACGAATAAAATCAGCCGATACATACATTGCTTTACCATTTATAAAATACCATGATTTGTTCTAAAGGAATTTTTCTTCACGCAAAATAAGCTACAATTGGATTAGTAATCATTAAATATGTGTACCACTGTACAAATAGTTCAAGAGATTTAATGAAACTAGAAATACGTTCAAAAGATGAAGTCTGCACCAAGAGCAGTAATTGTAACAATGAGTAATGATTAGGATACACAAAGTGAGTTAGAGGAAGTATCACCGAGCTTGGTGGGTGAACGGTTAATGCTCTGGCCTCGCATTCGGGAGAACGCCGGTTCGAATCCCCATCCGGGCATCCAGATTTGGGTTTTTCCATTGTTTCCCCAAATCACTCTAGGCGAATGCCAGGATGCTTCCCTCAAAAGGGTCATGGCCGAATTCCTTCCCGTTCCTTGTCCGCAGTCCCATCTGACCTCTAATGATCTCGACGTCGACGAGGCGTAAAGCAATAAGTAAAAAAAAGTAAGTACCACATCAGATGTACTTATAACCGATACTATATTAATGACTGATATGTTTCTAAAAGTGGAAGTGTTAGGTCTTTGTTGAAATTACACTGTTCCGTGGGTAGTTAAGCATCAATTCTGAAGGGGACTAAACGGTATTGAATCTGTAGCTTCATCAATAATTGGAAGTCGATAAAGACATTGAGATGGTATATTTGAATGTTGTATAACAAAAGTAGAATCGCCAAAAGTACGTCGTGGATGGCATTCCAAACAAGAGTCAAAACACTATAGTTAAATATAACGAACTGCACAGCTGGTTGGATCTAATAATTTGATACTAATTATTACTTATACGCAAAATCCATCAGGTGAAACAGAGGGAACTGAGTACAATCAAAGACAAATGTAACTTGAAAAAGATGCCAGAATTCATTGCATTAGAACCCAACAATAGATGAAGGAACAAGACTAAAGGAAGTCAAGAACACAACAGCAACGACAATTTCAGGTATCCCATGATAAGCTACAAGACATAAGGAAGCATCAGATCATTATGCTGATAAAAGACAGATCAGATATGATACCCCATTCATATTTACGCTGGAAGTTCTATCCTGGAGTTAATTGCTGATTCTTACTGTATTTAACTAATTAAAACTCTTCCACCTTCAAAGCCAGAGATATCGAACAGTTGTTACATGTAAGTTTTATCGGTATTCAGTATTAACCGTAATGTTGGTTTTCAAGCAATTTCTGAATTTAAAAATAATATATAAACAATATTTTATTTTTTATGTTGACCATGCAACCAAATCTTGCGTGAGAGTTTTAATTACGTCAAAGCTCATACTTGAATTTCAAACTAACGACGCCTCTGTCATATTTATTTTATCTTATTAATCCTAACATTTCCTCGCAGGGCCAACTTAAACTGCGCCTTTCATAACATTCTATTTAACAGCCGGCTTGTCTCTATACTGAGAGCAGGAGAGGGGCCTGAAGTATCTAACTTTCTTTCTATGATAATTTGTCCATTACACAAGCAGTTTTTGATGTGGGAAATAGAGAACAGAATCACCTGCATCACTGCAGTAAAGCTACCAGAAGAACCGTAACCAGAAATGCCAGGCAGGTCCGGCGTTAGGAGGGGAACGAGGTACAAGTGGGGAAAAAGTACAGCGGGTCACTGAAGGAGGCCCGCCGGCAAAGATGCCAAGCTAAATAGAAAGCATATACAAGTTTGAAAATCTGCATCTATGATTCTGAAAAAATTTTAATTAAAATTTTGTGACTTTATCCAAACAACCAAAGTTTAAAGTAAAAAAATTCATAGGAGAGGGAGGGGGTGCTAAGCACGCCTACCCGGGACCCGAGAATCATAGCGCCCAAACAATATCTAATTACCCGACTTCTTTAAAGGAGTAAATCTAAAAAAAAAAAAAAAAAAAAAAAAAAAAAAAAAAAAAAAAATCCAGCTAATAGTATGTATAAAGCCTCTAGCATAAAGTAACGCCGAACAACGACGCGACGTCTGCGGCGCACAGTGGTTCAGAATTGGAATATAGTGGACATTCTAACTTAATGTTATAATATCGATACAAAAAAAAATGCTTTAGATAGCATTTGCTGTGCTGATCAAAAATTGTTATGTTCAATTTTTGATAAAAATGAGTCCTTCACACTTAAAATTATTAAAAAAAAATGTATGGGTGAAATCTATTTTTTTTTCCAGGGCCCTATATCAAAGTGTCAAAGTCAAACCTTATCCAATCATAAGTACCTATCCTACTTAATATTACAACATCAAAATTTCTTGCGTATCCTTGCAAGTGAATTTCTAGGTTGAAAAATAGTGGACATTCTAACAAAAGTAATAATATGGATCAAAAAAAAAAAATTTGAACATAGTAATTTTTGATCAGCACAGCAAATTCTTCCTAAAGCAATTTTTTTGGATCGATATTATAACTTTAGTTCGAATGTTCGCTATATTTTATCCCCGAAATTCACTTGCGCCCTGTAGTCAAAGCGGCAAGGATACGGAAGAAATTTTGATGTTGTAATATTAAGTAGGAAAGGTACTTATGATTGCATAAGGTTTGACTTTAACACTTTGATATAGGCCGTGAAAAAAATAAATAGATTTCCACCCATACATTTTTTTATTTTAAGTGTGAAGGACTCATTTTTTTTTTATCAAAATTGAACATAACAATTTTTGATCAGGACAGCAAATGCTATCTAAAGCATTTTTTTTTTTTTGGATCGATATTATGACGTAAGGTCGAATGTCCACTATATTCCAATCCTGAACCACCGTGCGGCGGAGTTCCTCTCTTCAACACTGAAAGCAATACGTTATTAAAGTTATGGACATTTTCTAGGAAATAAAAATAAGTTTTCTTAAAATATCAATTTTTATATCTTTAATTTTAATGTGCGTGTTGATGAATTAAAAATACGATTCTTTGGACTTTCAATAAAAATTGTTTATGACTATTACTTAATTTCTTAAAAACAGAATATTTGAATTTTTATAACTTTTGGTAATTACTAATTACTTTTAAATCTGCACAGATTTCCCTTTCAATTACTTATAAATAACTTTTCAAGTTGGTTGAGCGAATGATTTGAAGTATTAACAATATCTTCGAGTGTGAAAGAAATTTGGAGCAGTTTATGACGTAACGAATAAGGTATGTCTTCCATGATCTTCATAATGTATTACTCAATTCATGTAATCTTGATGTGTACTTTTTTATTAATGAATTTGAAAAGAAAATGATAGCTGAATAAAAATTTAACAATTATCTACTAAAATGCCTTATTTTCAAAACTGAGATTCATTTAGTTCAACAAAATACAGGTTTTCACATCACTTTAAAAGTCAAACAATTTCCATAAAGCTGATTTTATTTCCCTGATACTAAAGTTATTACAATTATGCAAGATACACACAATTCACAATGCGTACTACCCTAGTTGTCAGCCGATAAATTCTCAGTTGGTGGTGGTTCTGTCCATTAAGTAAATGGCATCATTACGTAACTACCCACACCGATTTGTTACCGAATAAGGGTATGTATAAAAGTTCGTTAAAAATCTAATATCATTGATTTAGATTCAACAATTCTGATCTTTCTTCTTCTTAATGTCTAGGTAACAATGTTTTAGTACTACTAGCTACGGTTGCTCTTCAGAAGCAATTAACAAATCATATAAGTATGAATTCCAAGAATATTTTCCTCGATCATTTTGGTATTAACATAAGATAAATGAACGATAAGTTCATAACATTTTTTAAGCATCCCATACAATGTTAGACAAATCTACTTGAATAATGTTGGCAGGTACAGTGTATTTTCATGTGAATTTTTTCAGAAGGCATATTTGATGTAAAGTGCTTTGTGAAAAACACATATGTCATTCACCGTTTCAAAGAAAACTAGAAATACAAAGACAAATTTTACATCCTCTGACAATAGTTTGATATGTATGTGAAAATCAAAAACATAGAGGTTTTAGACTGATAAAACATCTAGAAGAAATAAACTTAGCACTTTATGCTGTCGAATTATCGCGCTACATTGTCGAATATAAAATTATTCCTTATAGCTTTCTCCTAGTGGAATATAACAATATTCAACAGAAGCAACTTATAATAACTGTAAGAAATTCATAGATCTGAGATATTATTGATATCTAATCATTTTAAATACCAGATGTCTCTACTTACGTGGGTTTTTCTAAAAAGAAAATAGATTACATTATATTTTCTCTTGTTCATGTATATTCTCTTTACCACCTAATTAATGTGCTGTTAGAGGTATTGTGTACATTAACAGACACATTTTAAATGTTCTTTTAAACGATATGATTTGAATATTGTTTTTGAGTTTGTTAACTTTAAAAATTACCAACTACACATGTGATTTAAATAATGCCACCACAACGCAAACCGATTTCTATAATATTTTTATTTATTCTTTTGCGTTAATCAAGTTATTTCATTTCTTCAGTACTGTCAAAATTAATAAAGTTAGCTATCATTTTTCGTAAAATATCTCACACATTAACAGTTCTGTCCCATTTTCCTATTACAAAGAATAAAATCTTTTGATAAATGAAGATTTATCCCTATAAAACTGAAAAAAGTTGTTTCACAAAGCTTTAAACGATTCCGTGTTATAGGTGTTAACTAATACCTTACAATTTTCCGTTTGAGGACTTTTCGATCTCCCTCATTGTATAGCTCAAACAACCTCTGCCTTAATCAGGAAACTAGGAAGCATAATTTGATACCCTCATCAGTTTCTTCTACTTCCGACAGTGGAGTGGCCTGAATGTGGGCCATATGTTCTTCCGTGTTCTTTAACTTCTTCTACCATTCATTTTATCATTTCTAATTTTTCTGGTTTGTCACTCACCATTCGGCCTAATTACGTGCTCTTACGATTTCAGTACATTTTTTATTTTAATTTTGCTTTATACTGTACATTAACGTTTCTTGTTTTGGATCATATCTCTTTGTTCTTGTACATCCCTTGATCTTCCGACCATAATCTGTACACCATAAATTATGTTTTATTGTGATTTATTTACAACCCGCGACTCAGTTTTGTAAATTAGACGTACATAAAATTAGGTGAGGTGGGAAACTTTTTTCTCCGCATTGTTCCTTAACATTGTTCCCCAAACCTCATATAAAACTTTTTCAAAATATATCATTATATAAATTATTTTCCGTTTGTTTCTCTATAATTAACGCAGGGTTCGTGAGTTGTAGTCATCCGGAATCTCGTCTATGTCTCTTTCAGATATCCTCCGCAAAATATACACTTACAAATACAGTAACTACCTAATATGATTAAGGACACAATTTTTAGTTTCATTTATCATGAAATCAGCTAAGTTTCATGCTGTTCTAAAATCCTAAATATCCCATTTATTTTTGATGTCTGCTAAGTATAAGTCTATTTTGAGAGTAAAATTCATGTTTTAAATAAACATTCAATTTCATTATAATGATTCATGAAATGGATATTGTTAAGATTTTTTTTTTCAAATAATCATAAAACCTGACTGATACTACCACTCCCACAACGTAATGTGTCAACCTTCCCCCAGTTGTGATGTTTGGAGATAAATTATTCTGCACTAAAGGAAAAAACGATTCATACCACGCACCACAGATCGTGAAACAGCCATTATCTGTACGCAGTATGCAATATCTGGCCTATGCTGGACAGCATTAATTAAAAATGATACATAATTTACACATTATCGAGCGACTATATTAGTCACAATTAATTGCTTTTTTTTTTTTTTCAAGAAAACTTTTAATACTCTCTATAAACATGGAAGAAACTTATCTATTGTATAAAATTTTATAACTTCCTTCTGCATAGAATACGAATGTACCGTGGTAACAGCCCAAGAGTCACATTGGGGAAGTGCTAAATTACCGGACCATCATCTTAAGCTGGGAGAGCGTAGGTAAGAGGTTCCACCATCTATACGTCAATTTTTTTCCTTAATCATAGTTAGGCTTCAGTCACTAATAAATATGACATCTAACTATTTACCTTGTGCAATTCACAATTCTCCTATTCAGCTGCCTGTAAACATTGACCTGAGACAGTTACAAACTTTGATTACATCGCTGTTAATTTCAACTTTGTAGTATAGCCTCAAGAGAAGTGACATTCGATAACAGTGGTAATGCAATCGAAAAGTTGAGAACAAGAGCGACAGCCTGTGAATAATACTTGATCTTAATCTGCCATAAACCCTTCTTTGTTAGTGGCAGATGGAAGACAAGGTATAAGCCACACAATTTTTTTCCATGGTCTCCCAACTAGTATCCCAGTACAGAGCCGCGGTGTCTAAAAAATAATTTGTGCCAAATGTACATTTAGAAAATGACAAAAAATATGGTAAAGGTTTCGGAAAAATGCTGAAAAAAATGCTAATAAAATTAAATGGCACATAAATTTCCTACCCGAAAATCTCTACCCAAAGTAAACTCTATCATAAACACCACTACAATTCAACACTTCAATCAAGATGAAATCGTACCAAAAAATAATTATACCAATAAACAATTCTACCAAATTTTATGTCTATGCAGTGATATCTCTACCATTTACGAACCCTGCCGCATGAAAACTCTACCACAAATATCACTACCACGTAAATCTCTACCAAACGCAATATTTTCCATAAACATGTCTACATTAGGGCAACTTTACCATTTCATAACGCTACCGAAAGACAACTATAATTTAACACTACCAGAAAAACAAAACTTCGTATCATGCAAAGAAAAGAGCAGAAAATAGTAATTGGGACATATATCGTGATATGTAAATTTTATCTTGAAAATTATTTGAAACAAAATTTAAATACCCGTATAGTTTAGTTAAAAATAAGAATAAACAATGCAGGTTTAATGTTTTATAACCGAATTATTTAAATTTGTTAAACGGTTTTTGTTTTTAAATCGCTTATGAAGTGATTGCTTTACAGTTGTAAAATGTATAACACAACCACCTTAAAATTTGTAATAATTCCTCGTCATAGATTATTCTAATAAATAAATTAACAATAATAAAATTTTATTATTCCAAGAAAATCGTTGACTTGTCTAGAAAAAAAAATGCTAAAAATATGTTATATGCTAAATTGATTTTTTTTTTCACGCAGAAGTACTTGAATATATACTACATTTAGCCATGCAAATGCTAATTTGCCAGTGCCACAAAAACAACGCAGGCCAATAATCTACACAGTGTACGCTGGAGAAGAACATCGTAAAAGAAGGTTTAATTTTAAGTAAAAGGACGTAAGGATTACTACTAAACGATAATTAATACAGGTCCGGTCCGAAGTGTATGAACCTCATTATACACCCACAGAATCACAAAGGAAATATATTCGAAAAGGAGCTTGAAACATTATTCTGCAACACAAAGACTCGAGGAAAACGAGATACGTAAAACTTGAACTGGAACAATCTACTGAAGGAACTACACCTGCTGATTGGTGGCAAAACACGCCAACAAAGTATTACTCAACCGGGATCTACGAAATAAAAAGCGCTTCTACCACGAGCTGTTCTCCTCTCCTTAGCTAGAGGTTATGATTTCCATGGTAAAAGTGATCAAGGCGGATGGAATTGAAAAGTTGATTACCTACGAAAAATTGCGTCACTGCCCTTCAGATGCCTAAACCATGAGGAAAATCACGTATGTTCCATGAGCTCAAATCTGGGATGATTTGCTAATTTCTCCCGCTTTGTCATACTTTCTAGACATCAGAACGCTTGATACAAAAACGTGTATTAAAGTGTGGTGAGGTTGCTGATCTGACTAAAGTTATACACTTGTATATAGATAAATTTCGCCGATCTTGTCAACCTGACTGTTATTAACAACTCATTGAAGCTTGGCTGCTAGTTATCGGTGCGCCCTACGACAGAGTGCCGAGTTGCTTACACCTCGGTGTAGTAAGGACAACTGAGCCTACAACTAGGCGTCGTACCGGCTCTACTATCAACCTCGCGCCTAAGCGTGTGCCAAGGCAGCCAATCAGCAATGCGCTCGTGGCCATCTGGCAGGCTGTAAAGGGCCCATCTGAGGATCCGTCTGGCACTTCACGATGAATGAGAAAGTCGAAATATCATGCTCAACCAGATGCTCACTTATGTATCAGAGAGCGTTATATTGAAGATAATTATTGTAAAGATGAAGTGATATACTAAAATGTATGAAGTGTAGCATTTAAAAGAATGTTTTCTGAGTGGGCTACAGCAGCTTGGATAGTCACTTTTAAGAACAGTCTGGCTTTACAAAAAAATTAACGATGAAAACAGCCCAGTTGCTGAATAAGCTGAATGACGCTGTACAGAACAGACATGTTGAACCCATAATACCAGTTTAGATGATGCAACTAATTAAAGAAACATATTTAACATTTAAAAATCAGAGTTTTAATGTTTGGTCAAAGAATATTTATTTTGTTTTCCATGTAGCTAATATTTTCTCCAAAAGTTGTGGGTTGACACATTCCACCATGCCAGGAAAATATTAACCCTAAACGATATAGAAACAATTTTTTTTAGAAAGTTGTCGTAACATTTATTTGACTTCGTGGCGTATTTGAAATCAGAATGCCTCTTAAATGTTGCTGTTCCCTCCACTGATTTTATCCTTAACTAGATTTGTCCGGCATGCGTTGCAATGCCTCATTTTCTTTTTAATTGGGCATGCATATACAGAACAGATAGATTTACAAGTACTAAATAAATGAAAGACACCATGAAAAACTGAATCGTTTCAAGTGCAAATTTTGTTTAAAAAAGGGTGATGGGTGAGAGTGGGTGGGTTTTTGTAAACCTAATATAGTCAACACATTTCTCTTTCTTTTAAAGTATACGTGTGCAGTGTTACATCAAAAAATTTGATAAAAACTGAGTTTCTATAAACAGCTTTTGAAATTAAGACGGGTGGGAGTAAAGGGGGAGAGGGTTGGACTTTTGTAAACCTAATGCATACAGTACTTTTCTGTCTCCTTTAAAGTATACATTTGCAAAGTTCCTCCACAATCTGATTGAAACTGTAACTTTGTATAAAGAACATTGACAAAAATTAATGGGGTGGAAATAGTGGAGGGGTTTGGTTTCTGAAAATCAAATTTAGACAGTACTTTTTTCTGTTTGTTTCAATGTTGAGTCGTATCAAATTAAGGTTTGTAAAGGGGGAGAGGGGGGGGGTACCTACCGGATCCAATTGTGAATTTAACCAATTCTAGAATCAACTTAATCGCACATACAAAATTTCATTAAAATCAGTCCAGCCGTTTAGGAGGAGTTCAGTCACATACACACGAACAGAAGGAATACATATATAAAGATAAGCATAAAGGACAAATTATACGAAGTAAAAGTTGTTTACTTCTGATGCCGAAAACACAATCTTTTTCTCCAGAAATTTCAAACTTATTTTAGACGACTTTTGATATAAAGCTTAAATTTTTTAATAAAATTAATGGTTCAGTTTTGTCGTTCAAATAGTCGCATATTTTAAGAGATTTTGTTCGTGAAATGTTTCTCGGCTAATAAATCCCTCCACAGGGACGGAAGTAGATGGATTGACGCACGAGTTAATGTGTTGAAAGGGCCTCTGCGAGCAATTTCGAGCGCTGCTGATACTCCGTGACCCTGCCATGACGTACGAGGTGGTGTTGATAGGTCGCGCTGTTAGTCACTGCCCATGTGAAACCACTACAGCTGGATGGAGCGGCAACCGACACCTTTTGTTCGCCATCCGCACAGTGATTGCCTTTAGGAAGCAGAGTTATGGCTCCATAAACAGGTCGCGAACGGCCTCGGAATTGGCGTACGCAGAGCCTCCCGGCCAATACAATCAGTCTGTGTATTAGCCGGTCGTATTCCGCCACGAATTGCCGCTTTCCAGCGCAAATGTTTATCTACGCGGCAAACTGCTGGACACGCTACGATAAACAGCCACCAAAATAGGAAATAATTTGTTGTAAACGGGTATTGTCACCGCTCGGTCGAGTGGACTTTGTTTTCGGCAAACGACTGGTCTGAATGGAACCTTGTAAAATCAATGGACCGCCTTCAAATCGGGTTCCGAATAGGTCAGCCGGCATGTAATATGCGACGCGCGGTTGCATAGTGACAGGCGCGCAGAAAGATGAGGGCTGTCCGAGCAGCTAAATCAACAGGTCGTCTCACTCTTAAGCGGGCGGGTATCTCCCCCTCCTCACCTCGGCAGTCCAACAGGTGACAACTGGTGCACCTGTTGGCGTCTCGCGCCACCGAACACATCGGGGCTGTTCCTGCCGCCTACCGGAATACACAACATCGTCGGCGAGCTAGTCTGTTGTTATCGTTTTAAACATTCGTTCACTTTATTCGCTCTGCATTCTCTTTAAGATATTCTTAAGATTGAAACAATCGTTTAGTACACTGAAAGTCTGTTTGCGGTTGGATTCCTGATTTAAGGGGGTAGATACAGCATTCAAATATTTGTAGCAATTGAAATTTCATTTTCTCCAAATCTATTTAAATTTGGGGGTTAAAATTTCTTAGCTCCATGGAACTTTTACAGTTATATATAATAACTGATTTTTAAAATAAAAATATTATTTAAGAATATGTTAATGTACCATCCAAATTGACAGTTAAAAATATATTGTCATTAATATCTTTAATGATAGAAAGCATAGAATTTGAAATTTTACAGAAATACATTTTTTTTATCTTATAAACTAATATCGCGGCAATAGGTTGTACCAATAATATAACACATATATTTATATTTGTTGTTAGTAAAAAAAATTCAAGAAATTAAGATTCTTGCTTTTTTTTATTTAAACATATAGGCATATTTTCCATTTGTGAAAAACTGCTTAAACAATAATGGTAGGGACTGTAGTAATTAGTATGTAGAACATGTCCTGCAGTATTTAAAAAGATCTATGCATGTAGAAAAAAGTTATCTTTAAAATCAATTGATGAATTGCTATTCTGAGATATTTATGGTTAAAGATTTGGATTAGTTTCAAGTGCAGCAAGATTTAAATGACTGTTAGTCACGCAGGGCTTTGTTTAATCACGCATAATTCCCACACTGTGAAAGATATTTAAATAATTTTTTCACCTACGTGAAGTCAAAAGCAAAAAATCTTTTTTTGAAACCTGATAACCGTATCTACCCCTTTAAGAGCGGACACGGAGGTTTTGTTTCACTAGTTAGAATGTATCTCATCAACAAAATAATTCAGTACCGTTAAAAAGTAGCTGATGTCAATGTTACGAGGAATATTAAGTATAAATTTATGAATTTTGCTAACGAGAAATTGGTATAATTATACTGATTGACCTTTCTAACAGTTTTTGGTAAAAAAATATGTATCTTATTGGAAAATTAATCATTAATGTATCAGTATTATTGCACTGTCCAAACAATTTATATTTTGTACCCCCTATTTATATGTACCTTTTTTGTTCAAGAGTTTTGCACGAAATAATGAGTTTTGAAATATCTGAATGAATACAGAAGTTATCAAACGTAAAGAAATAATTGAGAATGCCTAAAGAGTTTCATTTTGTGTTTAGATTTTTTCACGTTATTTCAATGTAGACTATTCAGTTACAATGTTTTATAATGCTGATAAATTACAGGTACCTCTGTATAAACGTCAATGTACTTTGCAATAATGTGAAACGGTTCTCATAAATATGTAACTAGTTTCAGTATAAAATATTGCAGAACACGTTATTTGCTAGTTATGGTTAATCATCGGTCCTCATCGGTTTTCAATTTCCCATCTACATTAAAGAAATATAATAGTCCCATCATTGATAATATTTGGTTATCTGTATTAGTTTTTATTCTGTATGAATTAGAAAGAGAAACTCAAATAAAAGATTTACTGAAGGCAAACCAGTAAAAAACCATTAAATAACAATTTAGTAATAATTCTGACCAATGAAATGCATAAACAGCAAATTCAGTGATTTGCACCAAACCTTTCTTTAAATTTGTATAAAATTTCTTTCTTCAAGATTGCTTCCAGCAAGTAAAAAACTAGCAAAAAATGTTTGATTAACAATATGAGTTAAAACATCTTTCCAACATAACAGAGAACTTTATGGCGGAGAACTGACTATGTACTTAGAATGTACAATGATTATAATGAAAATAATTAAATAAACCAACTAACTAAAATGGGTATTTAGAGGGTGAAATGATAAATGAAAAAGTTTTTGGAACATTCTTAAAAGGAAAACAAATGAACCATCACCTGAACGTCATTAGCTCTGCAAATTCTTGACAATCGGTAAAGAGCTAACAGGTAAACTAACTGCTGATCATAGGATGGTTTAAGCCTCATTAAAAAAAAAAAAAAAAAAAAAAAAAAAAAAAAAAAAAAAAAAAAAAAAGCTTTAATAGGCCCACTATGACAAGAGAAAGGTTTTTTTTTTTAATGACATTTGGATTCTCTTAGGTGATACAGCCAGCTCATGTGTGAATTCAGATCATCCAGTGATTTCAGTTTCTCCATTGTATATCATTTTGCAAGTAACTCTAAACATTGCAGGACGGACACAACATGTAAACACACACAGAACTTACATTAAACACCAAAGGCCGCGGCCGGACTCGAACCGGCAACTATCGGCACGTGGAGCTAGCACTCTAGCCCCAACGCTACCGAGGCTGGCATGAAAGGTTCGTCAAGTAGGTAAACATTGCAGTACTATTTAGTACTGTCTGATAGGAGATGTTTAACAGTACTTACAGCTTTTTCATTAGCAACTGAAAGTTTGACTCAGTTTCGCAGCAGTCCAAATAAACCTGAAATAATACAAAGATCTTAAAAATTAAAATGTAATTTTTCTACGCAATATGTTACTTTGTTGTTGTAATTTCTGAGGTTATATAGTATTCTGTGATGATATCTTCCGTCAATATTGCTTTTACGCTTGGAACGTGTTCAACATTTACGACCGGGAAGTACTGTTCGTTCCTGTATGTGGCAAGTATTACCGTTCCTGACAAGTTTCTTAATTTTTTCCCTCCTGAGAGATAAGAAATACGGGTAACTCATTATAATTTGTCCACAAAATTCAACCCTCGTTGTGTTTCATGCTTTGTCACTGGCTTCATGTTATTCTGCGAAGAATATTATTCAATGGTAGTAGGTAATTTGCTGAAAATATTAATCTCTACTTCATAGTAAATTAGGTAGTAAAAAGCAGTACAGAATGCCCAGAAACTGAACTCACACTAACTGAGTACCATTTGCTTAATCAATGGTAGACGTCAGAAGCTAAACACACGGTACGTCAGAAGTTGCTTTGTATTATTTGACGGTCAGCCGATTATGTAAAATTTATACTTCAGCTATTTAATTTTTTAAATATTTTTTTCTCTTGATTTTGCTTATGATCACGTCGAGGTCAATAGATGTCGGAGGGCACTGGAGATAAGGAACGGGAAGGAATTTGTTCAGTGGCTTTAAGGAACCATCTGGGAATTCTCTTGAAGTAATTTCAGGAAACCATCGAAAATCGAAATTTCAATTGTTAGACGGTGATTTGAACACGTGTCCTCCTGAATACGAGACCCTAACGCCAACGCTCACCCATCGGGCTAAGATGAAATTTATTAACATTTAGCAGTTCTGCGTTAACACATAAATAATTGTGACAGAACTGTAAGGCTGTACTGCGTACTGTTTTGATGGTGTTGAGGCGGCGCGGCGCGGCGCAGCGAGGTAGCGCGTGGCTGGCAGTTTCACGGGCCGCGGCTGAGCCAGCAGCGACGCAGCAGTTTGGCGGACATTACGCGCCAGCACTCACCTGGCGTAACGAATTAAACGGACCACGCACTCAGCGCGTTGTCACACCACCGTCGTGCCCACTCGAATCATCTATCCTCCTCCCAAATCTCGCTGCACTGTTGTATATTTATCCACATACACTAATGAGTGTACTTTACAAAGTAATATTACTCTGGCGATAACAGTGTCGGTATGAAATTCTTCTTATTTATTTAAGGTGTTTCTCACACTCCTGGTGCATTTAAAAGTAAGGCTACTTCCAAGTGTAGACGATAGAATCGTAACTAACACCTCCGATTGTGGCAAAATTTATTTAGTTAATAACAAAAAAATACCGTATGGTTGATAGCAGAACAGTACTGCAGGCTCTAACAATCATGGACACGGGACATTGAGGTTGGAAGAACAGAAGTTTTAGGACACAAAATAGTGTAACCCATCAACTAAATTGATATGCCAAACGTCGACGTACTGTAGGATATAAATGCACAGTTCTTGTACTGCGTGTCCGGACAAAACCGCGAAGTGACAAAACCGCGAGGACAAAACCGCGCAGACAGAACCGCGAACGGACAAAACCGCGAACGGACAAAACAGCGAAACGGACAAAACCGCGAAACGGACAAATCTACGAGTTATTCCCTCACTGTTTGATCTCTTATGCTCCAAAATATTATCCTAACGCAGTTCTCTGTTTGTCCACTTATTTTCAGCCAGCTTTATACTATTCACGGATTTAAAGAAGATGCCTCACTACCATCGATTTTCGCTTTACTTTCAAACAAAAGGGAGGAGACATATAGAAGACTTATAAGAATTTTACAAGAAATAGAGCCGCAAATTGGATCGAATCTGCAAATGATAATGCTGGATTTCAAAAAAGCTGCAATGAACGCTTTCGCAGAAGCTTTTCCTGGAGTAAAACTTACTGGATGTTTCTTCCATTTTAAACAGTGCATTTGGCGAAAAATTCAGGAAATACCGGGATTTCAAGAAAAGTACAATGACAAAGAAGACATCACGTTTCAAACAAAGATAAAGAAACTTGCAGCAATTGCCTTTCTTCCTGTTTCAGAAGTCATCTCTGTTTCTGAAGAACTCTGTGATAGGGAGTTTGCAGACGAGGAATTCTCTCCACTTTTGGATTACATTGATGATACATGAATTGGACGTATTCTTCGAGGAAATCGACGACGAGAACCACTATTTCCAATTGAAATTTGGAACCAAAGCAGAATGTTAAAAATTCGTTAGAGAGAACCAACAACTCCGTCGAAGGTTGGCACAATGCTTTTCGGTTATTACTTGGATCAAGCCATCCTACAATTTGGAAACTCATAGAAGCTTTCAAGAAGCAGAAAAATCTGACGGAGGTTAAATTGGTGCAATATGGAAGGGGAGATAGAAAAATACAGAAAATGACATATGCGAGAGTCACCAAGTCGATTTTCAATTTAGTTAGTGAATATGACTGTAGCGATGCACAGAAATTTCTTTCTGGTATAGTTCATAATTTCGATTATTAGATAGTGTGATTGTGTATTTTGTTACAATTTATATTAACTTATTAATGGTTTATTGATGTATATTTCGTATAATCCATCTATATTGTATTTTTATTTTCCATAATGTTCATGCTTTTGTGTAATTTTTTTAAATACAAAAAATAATGGGGTGTTACGTAGATCACCTTGTCGTGGTGCACCCTGGGTAACGCTAAGAATCTACGAACTCTTGTGGTTTTATGTATTCCTGGTTTTTCGGTATTCGCGGTTTTGTCCTTTCGCGGTTTTGTCCGTTCGCTGTTTTGTCCGTTCGCGGTTTTGTCCTTCGCGGTTTTGTCCGTCGCGGTTTTGTCCGTCGCGGTTTTGCCCTAGAACCCTTGTACTGAGTGCATCGAAAACGGCGTAGTTAGGCAAGTGATTGATACTGCTGTCTTTTTGAATCATTAGCGTCCTGTGAAATTTTTATTAACCTGATGATGTTTACCCGACGGGAATTAACCGAGTCTGATGACGAATTGTTCCTGGAGCCCGACGCACGGGGCATAACATTTCAGAAATTGTTGCCAAATTTACGAAACCAAAGTCAGCGGTATAGCGAGAGTATCTCTCACACGCGACAGCGCAGTAGACAACCACGTCTGTTGATCGGTCGACAGCTGCGACGGTTTGAGCAGATGAGTTCTTAGCAACAGATGAACGTCACTTCGTGAACTGGCTGTCATAGTCGCGTCAGTGAGGTACGCATTATAGACGTGACTGCGTGGTCCGTATGGTATACAGATACAATGACTCCGGTACCTTTACTCACAGCACAGCAACGCCCTCAAAATGATTAGAGATACGTAGCTTCATTGTAAGTCACGTATCCAGTTGGTGCTGTTAGTAAGATTTTGGCGTGGCGCAAGTGCCATGAAGTCATAGAACGAACTTGTCAGCAAGCACTGTACAAGCTGAGGGTGGTCCCTCGATGGTGCGGGGGCTATTTGCCTAAAGTGGATTGGGTTGTCTGGTCAAACTAAACCCATCCATTCTCAGTCGAAGAACTACAATAATAATCAATGACAACGTCCCGTTGATTGTGCGTGATTAACGTTTGGAACATTCTGAACACTTACAGATTAAAATATGCCATCAAGACTGCCAAAAATAAGCCATCTTGAGCTTTTTCACTATATGATCGACAGAAGTGTAACGTCTAACACTTATCACAACCACTCAATTATGGGCGGCTGTAGAGACAGAAATGCCGCATATCCCTCCCCAGAACTACCGCCAGTTAGATGATCCCATGCCACGTCGAGTTTAAGAAGTCTTCATAAATTTTTAATGGGGTATTCCACGACTTTTGCATGTCAGTGTAGCTGCAATTCCATTTTTCATCATCCTGCGCCTTACGCGACTGTTTTCAAAGCCAAATGTTTGCACAAGCAAGATAACAGTGCTCGTCTCAGCAATGCCACATCAATTTAGTTCTCCGCAAGCTTTCCTGCCGACTCGCTGCGATCAACAGTGGTTACTGGTCACCGTTCAGCCTTCAGTTATTCAGTCAAGGAGCGGAACCAATTGACAGGATGAAAAAAAATTTGAAGCGATAAATTTTCTTCGGCAATGATAAACATGATCAAAACTGTTTACGAGTGCAGTGAAAACGTTCTGCTCGATTGCTAGTGATTCGTCCTGCAGATAACAGCGATAAATCTGGCAGTCCTCTTGACACCTTAACGCGTGTAGGCGCCAAAAGAACATTTCAGGTTTCAGTTACTTACTTCTTTACTCTCATCACAACACCCTAACTATAAACACACTAACTACAAACACTCAAGAAACTTCACAGCAAAAACTTTAGATACTCATTACTACAAATACATCACTGATCGCAAGGTAGCCAGTATCCTCAGCGAAACCCAACAAGCATAAGGGATGTGAATAATAACATTGAAGAAGAATGGAGGTACTGATGCACGTGACAATATTTTCTCCAAAATGGTGATATCTTGCAGTTATCACTATTTCTTTGTGATATTTAAGTCATTCTCTAGTGAACAGCTTTAAAAGTTGGCACCTCCATTTGGCCAGCGTCTAGTTACAATTGGATCAATCATCTACCCTATTTTATGAACGATACGTCGGTATATAAATTCACATTCTGGTTTATTTGATACAAACTCATTACTTAATTGGCCGGATACATTGCCTTAGTAGAGCTGCTTACCACAATAGTCCTTCAAATACCAGTCGCCAATCGTCGTATCCTTGGTCACATCCTCAGTGTCAGAACATGGCCCGAGAAGGTGGAGAATGCTATGACTATAACTACTGTGCAAGTCAAGCCTCTCACATTGAGGGTTCCGTGCTCTCACAACCTCACATATGGTAGGCCAGACAATAATCAGTGTCTGACACTGATTTGCGACACTGATTTTGCATTAGCTAGTGGACTGCGCTCCAAGGTTCTCTGCTATTGTTATCGACCACTTTTAGTAAACATTGTAATAGGTGCTTTATAATACAATGCAATCCAAATATGAAACATTTTACACAAATTCTGTTATCATATGGATAAGTAAACTTCAAATAGAAACATTTGCTTATTTTTCTCACAACTTACAATGTACAGTATAATGTATGAAATTTTTTAACTGTATTTCAATATAGGATGTAGACGATATCGAGGGTAAATTTCAGCTAACGAGTTTTTTAGACAAATCCAGTAACGTAAATGATTCAAAACTGACAAATTTCAGGGCCAATCATCCCATTATTTTTCAGTGCAAAAAAAGTTGAAAGAATAACTTATTCCTCTAATTGATGACCTCCAATACCCACACACTGGGCTGAAAAATTATTTTTTGACCACCATTATTTCTGCGTAGCTCCCTACGACGTAATTATTGGATTTTGGTAAACGAAACACGTACCATGTACAAGATCGAAGTTTCGAGGTAGAGGGCTGTGACAGACAGACAGACAATGGATCGACAGCAAATAGGATCTAGTTCCCATCGGGTGTCATGGCGCTTAGAGGCATACAGTACAAGATAGAGTAGTACCAGGCAGAAGGAAACTAACGTACGGTCAATAACGGTAGGGAGCAGACTGAAGTTGTGAGAGATGAACCTTGCTCGACCTAACATTACGCGACTGCCGAGTTTCGGCATTTCGTATCGTCTCCTTTCACATCGACTCGGAAAATAATGATTGCTCACTGTTTAACACCCCGAACTGCAGTACCGATCTCGAGATTCGATTTGTCGCGGAACGCGGGCACGAGTGATGTTAATGCGTGTCACATCGGATGTCTACATCGGAAACGAGACCGGCTGCTCACAAAGACCCCAACGTTGGTACCACCCTAACATAAGGGAAAGTGTATGTTTCCGCAATTTCTTAAGCAACGCCCTATAAAATAACTGTAAGAACAGTAAGACAGCTTAGTTTTCTTAACACATTTTGATTTAAGTTTGTAATTGAGCCATTAAAACTTCTTTGATATATGGGTGTAAAATACATAGAAATGTCAGTTTGCTTGAACAATTAATAGTCTCTGAAAAAATTCTAAATCAAATTAACTAAACGTATAAAATAACTATGTTTGATGCTGAAAGATGCTTTATAATAAGCTGGAATTTATTTGAATTGCAGCAAAGTATTCCAATAACTTAAGAGTAAGAAAATGGACGGAGAGGAATTTCTTAAGTATGTGTAGGCGATTGTTTGTTGGCAAGAAATTATAAATACCAATATATTCAATATAACGTCGTACCAAAAAGTTTTGTTCATAATATGCACACATCAGTTTGAACTTAAGTGTAAATATATTCACGAAAATTGTAACACGTCGGATGAACTTTGAGGCGTTGTTCTATATTCATGCGAAATTTTTTGTAGATAATTACCCAAGTGGTACAGTAAAATGCTAGAAATCAAAAATTAGATTCAGTCGTACCAATGCGTTGAGTCGGCTACGGGTGTACTGTAAGTCGTTAGTGGATACGATTGAAAACGATTGAAAATAACAAGTGACCATGGACGAAACAAGGATGAAGGCACTACAAAAAAAAAAAAAGTTATTTAAGCAAGCAAATCATCTCTTAACACAGAGGGCAAAGATTGAAGAATTAACTACAAGATTACGATTCTGTCGTGTTCTCATAATATGTATTGTACCGATGGATGATTTAAAGAAAGAATTGACTGTGGGAAATCTACTAAAGTTCTTTTCCTTAATACTGATAAGTGAGATAAATCGATAAAAGGAGTGTTTATCGACGGCGAGAAAAGAGAATTGAACTCGGAACTATGGAACAGTGCACTCATTTCAGAAATACTGCCGATGAACCCCTTGATCTTCAATGGATAGACCAGAACATAAATAAAAGATGTTATGAAACAAATATAGGGCACAATTTTTCATGATGCTGTGCACATAATTCCTGGATTGAACAACAGGTTTGCCCCAAGATCAACCGAAATATGATTCTGTTGTCACAGCAGAGAAATAAAATTCACTCTTTGAGATATAAGATCACTACCGCGTATGACAAGAAACATTTTGGTCCTCGTTCTGATAAAACCTAGGATGTTACTAAAATACCTGGAATGTTACTAAAATCCCTCCTTCCACCATTTACTGATGTAATATTCTTATTTCCCGTACAGTATACATTAAAATTGCCTTAAAGGGTCGTTGTGCCTGCAATTTATATTTAATAGAGGATCTCATTATTTCATTTCATTCAATTAGTTTGACAACATGAATAAAACGTATTTTATAGTATATCGTCGTCTTCAACGTTGATAATTAATTATAAATACAAACATTATAATCTAGTCCTTGTGGAGTCGTGTGAGAAAAAGAATAGTACAAACTTTTAGCAAATTTTTAAACGAATGGTTACCAGATTCTCAGCTTTAGACATAAGTGAATGGAATGGAAGGTAAATTTCGTTTGAATTGTGAGTATATTGATTATATTTTGCTTCCACATCTGAAATAGAGTGAAATCTTTTATTGTGGTTGCGATTTTCAACAGCATGAAAAAAAGTAAAACAATTCTGTATTCTACTTGTATTAGTACAAATACAGATAATCCCTAGTAAATATTAAAAACTTCCTACTTGGCATAAATGTGTTACAAAATAATCCCCTCTCACACATAAAAGGGCTTAAGTAGGATTGTTTGGAGATCTGTTATTCTGGCTCACCGGAGCATTGCAGGATTTGTTCGCTCTTGTGGAAACAAGTATCTTCATCATTTCGTTCAAATTTTATCCCATTCAGTATTCACATACAGATACGCTTACAATTTAGCATTTTACTGTCTCAGTTAATACTATTTCCACAGAATAGTTGTTATTGGTTTATTCTCCTCTCAAACATATGCCTAAAAATGGAGTTTATAGCTGAAAATGGTGAATTGTTGATTCAGAATTTTAATCTAGCCTTTTAGCAAATTGTATCCAAATCGGTGGACATCCGTGATTATTCCTGAATAGAAGAAAATGATTTTTTGTTTAACTTCTTCGTTTTCAGTGTTTCGTATCTTAGAATGAGAGATTCACTCACTTCTCTGACTGCCAGTCTCTGTGTCACAGCTTTGTAATATGTGAGCTTTTTAACAGCGGTCTGGTACCTCAAGGTGCTTGTTCGCTAAATTCAGGGTCCAGTGTTCGATTCCCGTTGGGGTGACGAATCTCCCATGACATGTTCCACATCCCAGTGGTCACTCTTCGGCAGCGATCTACGGAAGAATAACAAATAAATAAATATTCTTAAGAAATTTTCATTTGGCATAATACTAATTTCAATACTTTTTTTGGTGTCGTCAGTCTCTCGACTGGTTTGATGCAACCCTCCATCCTTTCCTACCTTGCGCTAATCTCTTCACCTCTACAAACCCCTTGCACCTCACTTATCAGCTTCATGTATTATAACCTCTGTCTTCCTCAAAAGTTCTTTCCTTCGACTCTTCGTTCCACTAACGATTTAACCAATTCCGCATGCCTCCAAATATGTTCCGCCATCCTGTCTCTTCTTTCTGATAGACTCTTCCACAAACTTCATTCCTCACCCATCATTTCCAGAACACGCTCATTTCGTTCTTTATCTGTCCATTTAATTTTCAGGATTCTTCTATAGCATCACATTTCGAATATTTTTATTTTTTTAATACTATTATAAAGTTATACTATTATAACGTAATACTATTATAACTTAAACGAGGGGAAAATCGTAATTGTTATCAAACGAAAGCAGCGAACCAAACGACTGTCGACAACTTTGGATTTTTCTTTTTATCCGGAAAAAATTACGATATATTGGCAAACGATCATAAAAAATCTATTTTCGAAGCTATTGATTCGAAAATTGCTTCAAATGTGACATTGATATCTTTCATACAAGAAAACTATTCATTTATTTCTGTATGGGTTACGGACTCATTTTAGCAAATTTACTATTTCCTCAAGTAATTATTGTAACGAAAAAGTATTATTTGAAATTTCATGAATCAGATAATGAATATAAAGTGAAAAATACCTTTATCAAAATTTTTATTACGTAATACCCACAATAATTTTTAAACTGATCTTTATATACTACTAGCTTTGCGTGCCATGCGTTGTAATGCATCTTTTTCTTTCTTAAGTGGGCACTCATATACAAAACCGACACATTTACGTGTTCAAAATAAACGAATAACAATGATTTTTACGAATTAAGTTAATATTGAAAAATTTTACTCTAGCACTTTGGGATATACAATATTTTTGGTCTTTCGTTCTCGGAAAAAAGAGAGCCATGGATTTTATTCAGTTTTGATAGTACTTAGCTCACCTATATTTAAAAACAGAGCGGTGTAGTACCTGAGTGGTTAAAGCTCTTTATTTCAAATGTTTTTTGGTCGACCCTTCAAATTCTGGTGGAAGCAGGAAGTTTTAACAGTTGTATACGATCAGTTCCTTAGTATGCTCCCTTCGGTAGAATCTAACCAACCTTCGGGTTGTTGACTAAGTTAGGTTTTTTACTGTCTACTGCGTTTCTCGGCTGCTGGTTATGAAAGTTCTAATGTTTAATCAGTTTTGATGGAACTGTAGTAAAAATCATCTATCAGTATCCATATTGGCAGATTTCCCTACCGATACAAAAAACGGAAAAGTTGCGCGTATAAATTAGTATTAAGAGGAGAGATGGGGAAGAGCGAGTGCAGTTTTGTAAACTAAACGTAAACATGATTTTTCATTTATTTTAAAACATCTGTGTGCAAAGGTCGTTCAGGATCGGACAAAAACTGTAGATTTTTAAATTTCAAGTGGAATTTCTTGGTCGGCACCTCTAAGGTCGATATCAGTCAAACACCGTTTGAGAGGATATGTTAAGGGCTCTCAGAATATCATGCATATCCCTGTATACTTTGGTTATTTTCCCTACACTTTCGAGCCATTTGCATAAAGAATGAATAGTTCCAAGTTTAAATTTTGCATAAGGGAGAGTAGTGGATTTTTGTAAACCAAGTGTGGGAAATATTTTTCTCATCGTTTTAAAGTAAACGCGAGCAAAGTTCTATCAAAATCCGATACAAACATTGGGTTTGTATAAAGAACATTCGCAAAAATTAATGTGGATAAATGAGGAGAAGGATTAGCTTTCTGTAAAACAACTGTAGACAGTATTTTTCTCTTTACTTTAAAGTAAAGAAACTAACTTAGTCCAAAACCGGAAGGTTAGTTGAATCTTCCAGAAGGAGGTTTACTAACCCATTGCGTCAGAGGCAGGACGGTCAGTTCCTTTCTTCTGGGACCTCCTGTTTAACGTGGAATCAAAACTATGGAACATCCGGACGTCATTCAGACAATAAAACGCAACTTCTAAAATTTCCTGCTACCTCCTGGATTTGAAACCGTGGCCTAATACAAAAACTTCCGTAAGTAATCGCGTTAACTAATCAGTTACAGACCATTTCTTGGCATACGTGTGGTAAGTACTATCCAGGTTTGATTAAAACTGTGGGTTTGTATGAAAAATGTTGGTAAAAATTAAGGTGAGGGGATGGGGTAACAAAAAAGTGGTTTCTTTGTCCAAACTAAATGTAGTCAATATTTTTCTGATTGTTAAAAAAAAAACTTAGTCCACATCCCGAAGATGTAGGAAGCTATTGTATCACTGGTAGGACGGCAAAAACGTTTCCTCTGGGACTTACAGTACAACGTGGAATCAAACCACGGATCTTTTCTTTTTTTAACTGCTTAACGTATCTTAACAGTGAGGTCTTTAGAGACGGGAAAGGATGGGGGTAAGAAATGGGAAGGAATTCGTCCATGGCCTTTTGCAGGAAGTATCCCGGCATTTGCCTAGAGCGATTTGGGAAACCATGGAAACCCCAAATCTGGATGCCCGGACGGAGATTCGAACCGGCGTCCTCCTGAATGCGAGTCGACAACCACAGGTCGGGCGTACCTGACGTGATCAAATACCAGGCTTAGAAGTTTCATCTTCCACCATGATATAAGGCTGAGATCTTTCGAAAGTAAGCCCGTTAACCAGTGAACTTTCAGACCGCTCTTTTTTATTGTATAAGACATGGAATCCCAACCCCCTGTGTACGTCTCGACGTAGGTCAAATGTTAAAATTGAAATTTGTAGAGGTCATATGTTGGTGGGTGCAGGAAAGGGGGAAGATGGGTGTGTAGGGAAATTGCCACCGTGCGCTCCATTACAATTAAAATTAAATTTAAAAAAAATGCCACTCTTAAAAACACCTGCTTCAACGGGAATTCGAACCCAGGCCGTCTATATAAACATTAAGTACTTGGGGATTAAACGAATGAGCTACCAGACCAATCTAATTCGAAGCACATGTGAGCTGAGTACTATCAAAATAGGATAAAAACTATGGGATTTTATGAACAACGTCGGCACAAATTACGGGTGGGAAAAGGAGGAAAACGGTTAGGACTTGTAAACCAAATTTTCTATTTGTTTAAAGTATACTTCTGTAGAGTTTAATCAAAATGGGATATAAACTGGGTGTTTGTATGAAGAGCGTTATCAAAAGTTTAGGGTGTGGGGGTAAGGTGGGAAGAGGTGGGTTTTTTTAAAAACAAAAGTAAACAGTATTTTTATGTTTATTTTAAAATTTATGTGTGCGAATTTCCATCAATATCACATGAAAACTGTGGGTTTGTGTATAGACAATATGATTTTTTATTATTATTATTATATTTTTGCAAATTCATTTTAAGATCCAATCAGTGTAGGGAACAATCAGCGGGTGGGACTAATTCCCATTTTACTTTTTTAAAGAAATTTGTTTAATTATTTATTGCTGTTAATTTATACTCCTTTTATGGATCAGATCAGATGGTTTTGCTGGGGAAGGAAGTACTTGATTGAAAGAACCGTCAATACAGAGTTTCGTAAGTATCGAAAATGTTCCACTGTATATTAAATTGGTAGTTCTGAAAAAGTAAGTAATTAAGGTAACAGAGACATATCTAATATCGTAAATTCTTTTTTAAAAGTAGCGATGATGCAGTATATCAATAAAAAGTGTATATGAGGCACTGTTGAAGCCTAACCTGGATTACACATTTTTTTCTCTTTATCCTTCAATTTTATTATCTGCCAAACTTAAGTTTTTAATTAGACGATTCACTTATTTGTTGAGAAACCTCTATCGCCCGTTAAATGATGCATTCAGTTTCCATTTGTTCTGTCTCTTGTTCTTTCTAGTCGTTGTAAACCAACAGTGCCAATGATGTTTTTATTGAGCAATACTTCGTGATACATTTGCATTTACTTTTCTTTTAAACACGGCTTGTTTGAATTTTAAACTAAAAATACTCTCATAGTTTCGTAATATAGAAAAACGAAATAATCGTTCATTGTGGTATTATTGACACTCATTTATTTATTGAATTATCAAGAATGAAGTAAGCGCATAGAGTTTTTAAGTTGTACACTCCACATTTATTAAGTTTCCGTATCAGAAACGGGGCCATACAGTTTTCTCTTGTCTGTCCGTCCAAACACCTTTGACTCATAATTCTGTCGCCTTTACTTGTAATGAAATTTGACAGGAACATGAGTTTTTTTAACCCCAACACATATCAGTACCTAAATGATTAAAACAATTACAGGCAGTGCAGTACTGTTGAAGAGATAATCAAAATAAAATTAGTGTTATTATGGTACATATTGTTTTCGCTGTGAAAAATTAGTTCATTAAGTCGTTTGTAACGTGCCACCATCACCATGTAGTGATCTAGGCGATCACTTGCCCAAACACTTCATATTAATTTCGAAGACGGTATCCAGGGCGGGCGAGCATGAAAAAGTTAAGCAATAGAGCTATGACCTGAGAAGTAGCACGCATATCAGCAGGCTGTAAGTCGCCAGTTGCCAACCGCCTGTCATTACTGCAAGCTGGTAAAATGACTTCATACAACAGGTTAGCGAGGAGTATTGCCCTCTCCACATAGTGATGATAGGAAGGGGAAGTATTTATTTAAACCCTGGGAGCAGGGGTCTGAGAGTCTGTCTACGAAAGTATTTCAACGTACGC
The DNA here is from genome assembly GCA_031002005.1 of Vandiemenella viatica. Taxonomy (NCBI): domain Eukaryota; kingdom Metazoa; phylum Arthropoda; class Insecta; order Orthoptera; family Morabidae; genus Vandiemenella; species Vandiemenella viatica. The sequence goes on from JARYHS010013630.1 coordinate 295,557,532, forward strand.
GATCGACGTCGAGGGCGCCGGGAGGCATCGGTGCCGCCGGGGTGGTGGTTACAGAGAAGAAGATGGCTGTCGTCTACTACTAAGGTGGGCTCTGCTGCGATAGCTGGGTGTGGACAGTAAAGAATCATTTGGTCATGTTCATATGGGCATAATCTTGTAGAGTTCTTATCAATATTCCCGTTAGTTTGGGCTGCGAGGCGCCCATAAGTTACCTGCTCGCCCTTGTCTTTGGCCCTGTGTGGAATGATCCGGTGAACGCATAACCATTTTGTTATAAAGCCAATTAAACATTGTAGATATTCACATATGCCATCAGACATTGCTCATGTAAATAAAGGTGTAAATATGTAACTGCCGTTTGCAGTGATTTAACCTCCATTCCTATATTAATATTTGAATGTACTGAGCCATTAACTCTGTCAGATGTTGCAGTAGGAACCTATGACGAATATTCATATCAGAACAACGGTCGATCTTCTATGGTCGACCCTTATCCACGGCTCCAAGGGAAGTTTACCCTGTCGGCTGTTATCAATCAGCTTTCAGGGTCACTACAACCATAAATGTTCTGATTGAAAACTTTGAAAATCTAAACGTAATGGCACTTTTTAACGACTTAGAAATTATTTTTCATAAGATATGTTCACAATTTTCTGTAAAATCAGCCATGAATTTAAGGAATGTGTTTTATTTATTCAAATAGCGTTCACCAAGCTCAAACATATAGACATTTCTTAAATTTTACTATGCAAGATAGTTATACCTGTATGTATCCAATGTACCATGTGCACAGCGTTTTCAATTCTTCACTTTTAAATTTGTACAAAATGTTGTAGAAATTGTAGAGTTCAGTTGATTTTAGGTTTAGGGCGTGGTATACACTCATTACATACAAGCGATAGTGGTGCGATACAAGAGACGTGAAGACCATGTCAAACTGGCAAACATACTTGGAATATATTTGAAACGGTTATGCTAGTTGCGTTGACTGCTACAACGTACTGAAGAGTGCAAGGAACCCCGCACACCACGCATATGCCGTTACTATGGAGGGTATTATCCTGAGACACTTTACTAGAGTGGTTTCCGGTTACCTACAGAAAATGAAAGTGTTCTTAATTCTCACTGTATAAGCACGCATTTAGTTCGGCGGGTTGTTTGTGTTTTAGATAAAAAAAAAAGAGATAATAATACGTATTATGTCTGGTGCCTGTCCATTCTGGCCTACACTTTCAAACCAAATTTAACGTTTCATTCCAACAAACGAATCACCATCTTATGGCTGCATAGTATTCTAAAGGATACTTACCTGGTAATGAATAATCGTGCATCACAGATCCTAATAGCCAAGTCGAAATGATCAATATTCCTCCACCAGGCCTGAACAACTAAGTTTGTATCGAGAGCAATATACCATCACGGAGTCTCAGCAGCTTAGGGTGGGGATAGGAAAGGTAGTGATATAAAATTCTTTATCAGATTATTATGTACTTAAGTCAAGGAAAAATCACTAGAGAGTGATAACATACATACTAACCCAATATCGGCTTTTAACAATTCCATTCCTTTATCATTAGGTACAACACAAACACCACATTATACAAACACATTCAAGTCAGCTACATATATACTATACCTCATATAAACAGGGATGAACAGATATAATTACTATCCGAGTCCAGGATTTACCCTGCAAAAACATTAACTTATATTATCAAGTTCTTGTTTAATCGTAACTTTTCCCGGTGGATCTGTTGCTAGAAGATTTCTCGGGCGTGCAGCCGGGTCAATTAGTCGCATAGAAAATTCGTACATCTGCGATCAATTGACAAGTCTGCACGCCCGAGAAATCTTCTAGCAAGTTATTGTATGTACAAAATTAATTTTAATATTTTTTTCATACTGTTACTTTTGAAAACTTGGGAACTCTTGACTTTGCAATGATGCAGTCCAAATTTGATTTGTGTGCGACGATCAGAGCATATTTGACAGCCGTTCGAGCGGTCTGCCGGTCAGTTGTGTAAAAACAGGTACCAGGAAGAGCAGTGTAAGGGTTCCGCCAGCGGTTCCGTCTGCACAAATGGATCGAGCCCATATATCTCGGCCACTGTACGTCACGGTGGTAATTGTTGAAGGGAAACGGGCTGCCGAGAGGCTACTGGGGAAAAAAGGCGGACACACGCACAAAAAACGGCGGTCCGTGCGCTCGGATTTATGCTCTAGTTTATGGGCTGCGCCTAAGTGATACGCGACGAGAGGAAAGGGCCACTATGTACGAGGCAATGTTTTAATAGGAAAATATTGTCCAGTGGAACATTACTATTCGCCTACGCGTGGAAGACTGCACACGCCACCGCGCCGTGAACCCGCTTCCGTAATAATTATATTTACTACGTGGAAAAAGGGAAGGGAGGAAATAACACGAGTGCGCTTTTGTCCAGTGCGACACATGGTCCGAGCTTTTATTAGTTCGTATCGGACAATTGCGACCGACAGTAAGTCACGCCTTCGCGCTGGGAGTCACGCACAGATTTGTTATGTAGTGTGTCAGGTATAGCAGCTGATATGCGCTGTGTTCACCGCAACGATTAACCGGCCTGCTAGGTAAACAGGACGTAGGGACAGTTGCCATGGTTGTCGTTTATTATATGACAATTTTGCAGCCAACACGATATTTGTGATTACAGACACTCACCATTAATATAGTAAGTTAAACCAGAACACTAATGAAACATGTTGTTGTTGACACTCGTATTCTGCAGTCATAATTACATTCAATGATTCTCCAAATAAACTGTTAATCTATACTAATAATATGCTAATCTTGATCACTGTGTTATGTAACGCTGTGACGTTATGCTATTACGTCATAGTGTGACGTCAGGCAGTAAGTCTTCGGTGTTGGATTAACAACGGCCAGAGATATTATTAAAAGTTATGAAAAGCTCTGATCAGTTAAGTATCAGCTAGTAAATGACCTGACAGCGCATTAGAAGAACAGTATGTATTTAGTAAAAATCTACTTATTAATTATTAGTTGCTGTTGCTTAGTTAAAATTCGTTCGATGTAGACTCTACTATCATTTTCGGTACAGCGATACCACTTTTACAGTGTAGTATAGGGGACTTGGTGGATAAATACTTTATATTTATCTTTCATACCTTTATGTTTAATAAAGAGGAGTTTAAATTTATGAGCGAAGGAATGTATTTATTTTCAGCTAGAATCTCGATGTTAGTTGGAATATAGGAAAACTATCACAATATGACATTTATTTTCTTATCATTGGCGATTACAAGTCTGAGCGAATTTACCGTTAATATTAACACAAATTGGCAAAATCATAAAAGAAACGCACAGAGGTACAATTAGCTGTCATGAGCAAGCAAACAATTGTGTATTTGCTTTTAAATCCATCTCAGAATTAATATGTAAGAAATAATGATAATTGAAAACAATGTACAATACAAATTAGATGACCTCAGACATGGCTATCATAATACTGTGACTTTACATTTCAAAAAAATCATGGGCGCTACGAATGAACAATATGCCTTTCGAAAATAACTAGTTCTAGCAAATTACGCCGGTAGCTTAGGGGTTTTTCAGTTACGAAGTTAGAACATGGATCTATCCTCTCAAAGACGCTTAAGGGTTCAGTTTCATGGAATGCACAAGTAGTAAGTTACCATTGTAGTTCTGCGTCTGATGTCTGCGGTGCTCGGAGATGACCCACGGTATGTGAGACTTGTTTCACAATGCGGATACAGGCACATCCGTACTGGTAATGCGCATCATCGCATTACTGGCGGTGTCGGCGTGCGAAAACTGCTCCAGCCATCGCCTCGCTATGCAAACCGGCAGCGTCAGTTTTCCGAACACTAGGAGTCGGACTGCAGTTAGCGAGAAAAGCCAACTCTCAGAGTTCACCACAGAATAGACTAACATAGAATCGAGTCAAATGACCCTCGTCGCTCTTCTCTCTCTGCGAGGAAACTTCTGGCTCCGCTCGTTGCAGTCTCGAAGATCACATTTAACAGGAAATTCCCAGGATGTTAAGTTATTTGGAATGGATGTTCAGGTTGGCACCTAATTTGCTCCACGTATCTCAGAGAGGTCGGACATATTCGGCTAAGTTCGGGGACGACCCTGCGCTCGGGCGGCAGGCATTTCCCGCAAGGTGAGTGACCTTGTTGACCACCCATCCCCAGGGAGCAGAATGTGTCGTCCGGCAAAACCCTTAATCCGCGACTTCCTGTTGCCATGGTTCGGGAAGACCACGATTAGCATCAAGCCTACACAGCTCAATAATTCTTTAATATTCGTTTTAACAAGATACACTGAATGTTCATCATTGCATTACAGTCCTCACTTGGAATCCTGCGTACTTTAGGAAATTACAAAAAAAAAAAAAAACTATTTAGGTGGTCGCCCAAGATTTATGTAAATTACTCTAAAATTATGATTTATCTAGTAAAAAATCCACATCATAATGTGGCGACAGCGCGTCACGTTATAACAGTAAGCAAAGAAACATGTACATTACATCATTTACAATGTTATTAGCGTTAATTAATGAAAAAGTATATATTACGTTTAAATTAATTAGTACCTTGGAGACCGATCTTCGCTCTTTCATTTCCGTTTAATACCCAAGATTTTGCGTGAAGTTTGATTAAAGTTAATTTTTTTTATTAAAGGTTTCCTATGCATTTTGAAGTGCTCAGCTCCTTACTTTAACATTAGAGATGACGTTATAGCTGTTTCTGAGATACCGAATACAAGCATTGACCTCTCTCTTTTTTTGGTTAAAACGTGTTTCAAAACTCAAAAAGCAAAACGTTACCACATATCAAATTTCATCCAAAACTCTATAGTTGTTTTCGAGATCGTCCGGTCTACCACCTCTCAAATTGTTTTTGAAGAAAACTGCTTTTATTACGTTAGATAGAAATCTTAATGCTAATCAGGGATTAGTTAATGGAGTAAGATTGGTGCTAATTCACTTAAACGAGTACATCATCAGTACTAAATTAAATCACTCCAATGAAACTATGCTCGTATCTTGCATTAACCTCACACCTACTGATCCAACCGTGCCCTTCCAAATGATAAAAAAATCCCAATAACATTAATAAAGCACAAAGTCAGACTGATTAAAACGTTGGATTGTTTTTTCGTAGGGACACCTATACTGTTTTTTTTAGGAGATCGTATGTTCTGTAATATTAATCTTTATGTTAAAAACACATACTGTGAATAATTAAACGAAGATCACATTATAACTGCTAAGTTATGTAAGGTTTTTGTATAGTAATAAAGTTTGAAAAAATCATTTCTGTCAAAGCCAATATCTATTTTTTAAGTATCTACATTTTAAGTGTTTTAAAATTGAACATGTAGTGTTCAATGATACCGACTTTTTACAATAAGATCGATACTTATTACTACTCTTCAAAATAAAATACCTTTCATTAATAAATACTTGCATATACATATTTCCATTCGGTCACTGATTACGATGCTATTCGCACGAGGCAGCTAGTACACAAAAATGTTTTGTTAAAAGATATATGAGTTCCTTGCTCTAAGTAAAGGGAAACTAACTATCAGCAGGATTTCTGGTACCTGAAACGTTTACGAGATGGAGTTAGCGACGTTTCCGAGATACCAAATACAAAAATTGTTCAATTTTTGTAAAATCGCTTTTTTGCAGGGAAGACACCTATGTAGAAAAACTTAAAAAGCAAACAATTATCTAAATACGAAATTTCATCCAAATCGTTAGAGCCGATTGCGAAGTAATATATATATATATATATATAGGAATTGCTAGTTTAAAGATATTAGTTATTAGTTACTTTTTATTAATGATCTCACTATATCAGACACACGTAAATACTTCCAATGTGCCAAATTTAAATCGCAGTACAGTGAATGTATTCGTACACGGGCAATAGAAGTTATGGTTTTCCATCAGCAATATTAGTGGGAGTTGGGGTTAGGTCGAAATACATGCAGGACCAAAATAACAAATGTCCATTTTTTACAGAATAATTCGTGATGATTTGAGTTTTATAAATAATTTAAGCACCGTGTTACTGAAGTTATTACTTCACACGGATGTGTGTAGTTCCGTATTTATCATGCTCAATGAGGCCTGGGCCAGGAATAAAACCAGTATCACGCGCTATATCATAAGGGTTAGGGACTCATAATCTATTTTTAATTACACTGGTTCCCTAATTGTGACATCATTAATTCAGTAGAAGTTGCAACTGTATCACTGTGTAAACTACAACGAAATACGTACAACATTACAAAATAAGGTTATGAGTGTTACATAACAACAATTCTACATATTTAGACAACCGAAAAAAAAATGAAAAAAAATGAAGAGCCAGAACATTCCTTTTACCCGTAGTTTTTGACGTGCCTAGTGTATAGTAACTTATAATAGGCACAAAAACGGATTTAATTCTAGATCACGATACCGGAATTCACTATTGGTACAGGGATTATATAAACTTAAACTGTTTTGTTTTCTTCCTGACGGTTATGGCTTGGTTGAAATGCAGCCTGGACCAGAATAAAAGTTCTTTAATAACTGCGTTATTTTACGTTTGTCTGAAATATTGTAGTGGTATGGAGGTATCTATTGAAGAACTACTAAATCAATTTGCTGCAGTTCTTTCTGTATTTGGTAAAAATAATGACAATTTTCCCCTTACATAGTGACCTGGACAATACTTATCTTTAACCACATTCGACAGTTCGAAAGCGTCTTTATCGTTGGCATCATCTTGGCAGAAAGAGAGAGCGAGGAGTTATAGGGCGTTCCATCACCGACGAGGGGCCGTGCCAAGTGCAGCCGAGCTCCCAGAGGCCTTCTGCCCTCTAGAATCAGGCCCAGAGGTAAAGTGCGGGTACAAATACGCTGCGTCAGGTTTCCCGGTATTGCCTGGAACGATGCTTTTTCTGTATCTGAACACCTGTGCTATTAATGGGATACCGTATAAACTCAAGAAGCTTACCAACCATAAAAATACCATTTCACTTTTTTTCCATCTCTTTGAATTTATTTGCTTATGTATGATCATGATGCTATTAGAGGAAATGAAATTCTGTCTGTCCAGTGTATCACATATGGGCTACAACTATAATTTTCGACTGCACAGGGCTCTATGGCAAATATTTCTGTTGAGGAAGAAAAAGAAGTTTAAGAAATAATTCAGAAAATTTGACCCTAAACGATCGTAATAACTTGAATTTTGAACCACAGATTCTTATCTTGTGTGCTTATTTCCTGAGTTTGTAACTGTTTGTGCAATACTTCCGGCAATCGATGGGATCAACCGTTAGCTATCTGCAAGAACATTTCCTAAAGTAGCATTTAAATATATACGCTATATACACAGGTCAGCAAAAAATACTTATAGAAAATTATTTTTATTTCTTGATTTTTTTCAGTGCAGATTACAAAAATGAAATCCGTTTTTTATCCCCATAACATAAGCTTTGTTCACAAAGGTATTCTATACTTTGAAATAAACAACTAAATTTTCAAAATGTATATTCTACTTATGTAGGTTATTAAAATAAGCATATGTAAAATATTAGAACTCTTTTCAGGAAAATAGTCAAGGTGTGAAAAGAGGAAATAAACTTTCAAGCTCATAGTACGTTCTACAATTTTTAAATTTTAGCACCTTTTGTGCAATAAATTTGTAGTGTGGCTCTCTCTTGGTTGTAAATAAGCTTGTGACATCTAGTAGGATCAATTTGTAGGCTCGTTTCTTTCCATTTCAGTCTCATAATTTCAACATTTCCTATTGTGTGGTCTTCCAAATACACCTTCCTTCAGGTTTGTTTCTTATAAACCAGGAAAATAGTGACAAAGTAATTATATTTGAATTGGTTGAAGTAACAAATTCAAAAAAAAAATAAGAGAGAAAGAATTTGGTGTACCCACTTTGTTGACCAAGCAACGCAAAAATTACTTTTTACATCACAACAAACTGTCCATTTATGGCCTGAATGTTGTATAGTGACGTGAAAATTAATATTTGCTTAGCGCTATTTGAAATGAACTGAATGGCCAACGAGTACAGACAGACGCATACACATTTCCGTTTTGCATTAGTTTTGATGAATCTGTAAAAAGTCCTCATTCGTCAGGTTTGTATAGGATTTTGAATCTTACCTTGAAGCCTGCAAAATCGCTAAAATAAGCAAGTTCATCCTCCTGAGAGAAAAAACGGCTGAATCTACTCTTTCACTCTGCTCCGAAACCAAGAAGATGACGCACTAGGCGTTATTAAAAATTCTTTCCTTAAACCTGTAACTAAAAGGTTTTGCCGAATTCCTGAATGAACCATTTAACTCAGGTCAGGCTATCGCTACCAGTCTCGTACACTTCATTATAATGTCATTTAGTATTTAAAGCACCAATTTACTATTTTAATTCCGTTTAAATGTTTAATAAAGTAGTATAAACAATGCTTCCTTGCTGCTAAACGTACTAAATTCCTAATAATTAGATTGTGATTCGTCGTGAAAGAGAAGAAGATGCAATCTTTTCATTATTTTTATACTATGAAACCACACTTACTCTATTGATTATTGTTTTTTCGCAGACTTGTGATATTAGTAAAAGGAAAAAAGGTATAGTGAGTCAGGTTTCAGGTTAGTGGCCGTTGCTGGTTACCTGCTTAGATTACAAAATTCTCGAAAGGCAGTAAAAGAATCTGTAATATTGGCTATGTACTAACACCCTCGCTTGCGGTATAGATAGGAAAACTTAGATTGAGAGTTTTGAGGGCATGGTAAATAACAGGAAGAAGGAAATATTAGCGACGCCGACTGCATGTATAAATTAAGTGAATACTGCAGTATATTATGAACCTTTATGTCCACCAATCACGTCGTAGCAAATGTGTACAGAACTAAATAATTACCACTGGTAGTTAAAATCGTCACATTTATACGAGTTGAAGAGAGTAAGCCGCTTGGGTAAAAGGCGGAGAAACTGCTAAATTTGTACTAAATAATCATATGCAGTATAATTTTCCACAGTTAGTAGGAACAGAAAATAAACCACAGCATGTACAACTCTGTGCGCATAAAGCACAGAAATCGCTTTGTAAGGAAAATCAGTGAAATTGACCTAATTTTCATAGTATATTCTTATATACTCAATACTTCAGAGAATTCTGTTCGGAAACTCGTTTTATTACATTCATGCTAGGATGGAAATGTTTGCGTTTACTTACTGAGAATTCTATGGGACATAAGTATAAATCAAAAGCTGTAGGGCTATAGCTTATTTTATAAGTATACCGTCGCTGAACACTGATTACATGGATTGTGTTAAAATAGCCTGTAAGCCCATCAAAAACGATGGTTTGAACAGAGTGTTCTGGCAAGTCATTTGTTCGCATTGCTTAACTAAACTGAATTGTTATACGATAGTGCTCAGTGCAATTCCTCGAGCCTTAGCAAAAAGTTTCAGTTATCATACTGGTCCAGGTTGCATTTCAACCTTACCACAGACTGAGATAATTACCTTAGTGATACGGCGTGAGTGAAAGCAAAGGAAATTAAAAACAAATCTTATATTGCGCCGCTTAATATTAGTTTTAATACCGGTCCATGCCTCGTATATCGCCATAAATTTTGAACTACTTTCATCCGCATGAAGTAATGCTTTCAGTATCATAGTGCACAAAAACAAGTTAAATTACTTTTTCAAAAATTAAATTACTCGTATCCTCTACAGAAACATCAAATACTCGTTGACATTCTGACTCAGGATAAATTTGAATCTAATGAAAACAACCGGTAATTTTACTGCTTTTAAATTTTGATCTTAAACTAGCTGCACCCGACACTTCACCCACGCGGAATTTGATATTTGTTCTGTTAATTTACAGATAAACTATCAAAGAAATATAGGCTGGATAGGTTAAGGCAAAGGAACAGCCGTGCTTGTATTTTACGTGTTTTGATCACGCTTGAAACTACCACTAATTGGAAAAGCTTTTATGTTTATCGATGACCCGCAGGTAAACTTCAATAATGTTTACATAGCTTCTCTGCAAGCAATATTTGAAGTGATGCTGGTTGGCGTGTGTACGAACAGATTTCTTTATTTGCATGAGCATATATAAACTGTGATATAAAAGCGCAAATAGAATCGCAAAATTTAAAACATCACTCGTGGTATACGTCTCGACCGCCAGAAAGCTCCGCATCATCCACGATGAACTGCTGAACCTATTGATGCTTTGGCTTTCTCACAGTCGAAATGCCTACCAGACTCTAGCGCCACCTATCGGAATGATTTATATACAAAAACCTTTCGCGTCGCGTCAATAACATTTCATGTGAATATGACCTGAATCGGTCCAGTGGTTTTTCCGCCTAGGATTTTATATAAAAGATATCCATGAGCTAAAAATTTAACGAAAATATCTAAAACGAATGAATATAAATATACGCAATACATACTCTTCTTTCAGTGATCTGACTATTTATTTCTTCGTGGATTCACAAGTAAATAGAGCTCTTATTAAATGACCACTGCTATGTAGTAATATCTGTGGCCGTTGTTATACATGTGTGACGTCACCGCGTGACGGGCATGGTTTCACAGTGACCAAGATTAGCGTTTTATTAGTATTATTACATTAAATGCTTAGACTGAGTATCTAGTTTACTGGCTGGTATGCAGAGAAGACAAAAACCATCGAGAATTGGTAACAATCTGCGTTGATACAACAGTGGCGGCGATTATAACGAATGCGGCCTCGTGTTCGGTCCGCTGAACATATGTTGTGCGGACACAATTGGACACTTGCCTCGGCTCCCTCGCAAAGAGTGCCGCGCACAAAAGGCCGTCCGCCCGCTGGCGGGTGTGGCGTGGGAGGTCGCCAGCTGCCGCCTGCAGCTTGCATGAGCCTGGCGGCAGCGCAGCACGGTTTGCCAATTAACAAGGGGCACTGTCTGCCAATTGGATCGAGCGACAACACGGACGGCCGCCAATCACGGCCGCCGTCAGGCCTGCATTAAACAGTGGCGGCCAGACGCGACCACTATCCTGCTGCAACACACCCAACTCCGCAAGCTCCCGCCACTTCACATGTGTTACACTCCACAGTTAAGGGTAATTACAATTTCTTAAACGCTCCTCGTCGAGATGATTAATTCAATCTACGTTCCACATTTGTTCCAACCTTCACTACGCCTTCCCTTAAAACAATAACAATTTTCCTCGTAAGCTATTATAATAAGGTCTATTAGAGTTATGCATAAAGTGTATCCAAATTTATTTTGCGATCGCAAAGTAACTGCCTTTTAAGGAAACGGGTTGGTTTTTACGAACTGTTTAGTAAAAGGATTATTTTAATGAGTTTAGAAACTAAGCTCGCCCCAATAACGTTAGTACAAGTTTAAATGCCAAAGCCACAGAAAGATGATAAGGAAATTGAGAAAATATACGCTAAAATTGAAGAATTAATCCAATATGTGAAGGGGGAGGAAAATTTAATAACCATGAGTTACTGGAATGCGGTAGTAGGTGAAGGTAAAGAGGGAATACTCTAGGGAGTTTTGGCCTAGGTGAAAGAATTGTTGGAATTTTGTGAAAGATAAAACTACTCATGGCGAAAATCGTCCAGGTGATACTCGTAGATATTAGCTATATTAGGAACTCGTCTCTTCTCCAAGGCCTTCCATACCTTACTCCTGTACACACAATCATATGCTTTCTCAATATCCAAAAATACCAGCAGTAGATCCTTTCCATACTCATAATGTTTTCCTGCAGCTGTTTCATAGGGAGTATCAGGTCTACCGTTGATCTCCCTGATCTGAAGCCATACTGCTCTTACTTCAGTCCTTTTTCCACACTGTCACGTATCGATTATGTAATCTTAAAAAAAAATAGAAAAAGAATCAGTTTGTTAAATTGGAACATAAAACATGTAGTTACAAATTCTGGCTAAATAATTTTTATACGGAATTCAGAAACCAAAGTGAAAGTTTGGAATATCCCCTAAAACCCATCTTATAACTTTTGTCTATGTAACTGTATACCTCATTTTGGGCCACCCCCTATTGCGCGAAACACCTTGCTCCTTGTCGACGTCAGGAAAAGGAACTCGCACAGTAGATCTTTCTTTGTACTTGTATTTCCAAATTCATTTTAGAATTCATTTTACCCTCAATAGCATTTTCAGTTTCGAAACAAAGGGTGCACAAATTATCCATTTCATTATCTTTACTAGCATGGTCTCAGAAGATATAAATGTTTTGACGACACATTTTGCGTGAGAGTGGCTCTTACGTTTCATTTAAAACACAACAGGTATCAATAACGGAAATCTCTTCGGTAAGCATATCTTCATCATCGGGTTGAGGGTCCATGAAAATCCCCCGAGACAGTGACTCGGGGCCTTTCGTTTCCCAGTCAGACAACTGAACTACGGAGCCACCAAACTGCAACAGATATACTGTTAACATTAGCGTGTCGGTGACATAAGATTTTACCACTCCAAAAATCGTCCAATGTGCTTAAAGAAGTTTTCGTTTCGAAAACTAAAAATATAACAGTCCATAAACCGAAGCTTGGTCGAATCTTCCCGAAAGAAATGTACCAAACTATCGTGTAAGAGGCAGGAAGGCCAGATCCTTTCCTCAGGGGCCTACAATTTAACGAAGAATTAGAACCAAGGCAAGTCAATACAACTCCTGAAAATTCCTACTCACCGGAGAGGAACTTCGGAAAGCAAGCGCCTTAATTGCTGAGATACAAGATCGCCTTGTTTTGAAATGCACGTGCGCTAAATACCATCAAAATCGGGTAAAAACCGTCGGTTTGTATGAACAACGTTGACTGAAATTAAGGAGAGGCGGGAAGGAGGAGAGGGTTTAGGTTTCTGTAAATCAAACGTAAACAGTGTTTTTCTATTTGTTTTAATTTACACCTACACATGCAACGGTCCATCAAAATCGGATTAAAGCCGTGTGTTTGTACGAAGAACATTGGCAAAATACAAACATTAATTTTTTTATATTTTAGATACAAGCATAATCTATAGTTTCATTGCTGTCCAGCGCAACGCGTCGTACTTATATATATCGAAAATAATAGTAAAAAATATTGTTCATTCAAGTAAATTATTAATAAAAAAAGTGTATCAATCCAGATTTAGCTAACACTAAAAAGTATCATACTTCGTAGAAGATTCTTGCATAAATCCCACACACAGCTATACGATAAATATTAGCATTAGTTTAAATTATTTTAATTTATTTCAATCATGTAGCGAGCTTATCATTCAAAAATATTGTTCATTCATATGACTTATTATTGTAAAAATGTATGTACTTCATAATAAATTTACAGAAATAACAGTAATAGAATCTCATCAGTATCAACCATCTTTAATTTTTCCATTATTTTTTTTTTACCACGAACTATAGTCTAGATTATATACAGACCATCCATTTTTACAAACACAGAAGTAAATAAACGTCTCCCGGCTTTCCTTGTTAATTATGAACGGCTGCAAACTATACGGCTTAGCGCCTTAAATTCGTATTTTTTTATGCTGTCATGAGCCTCTCGACTGGTTTTTGTAATCCTCCATCTCTTCCTATCTTGCGCTAACTTCTTCATCTCAACACATTCCTTACAATTCCTCAATTATCTGCTTCGTATATTCTAATTTTTGTCTACCTCTACGGTTCTTACTATCGACTGTTCCTTCCACTAACAAATTAACCTATCCAGCATGTCTCAAAATATGACCACCAGCCTGTCTCTTCTTTCTGTAATTTTCTTCCACAAACTTCTTTCCTCACCCATTATTTCCAAAACTCGTTCATTTCGTATTTTATCTGTCAACTTAATTTTCAGCATCCTTCTAGAGCACCACATTTCAAATCTTCAGGTTTCCTTCTTTCTGGTATTCCTAAGATCCATGCTACACTACCATAAAATACTGCACTCCACACTTACAGTTTTAAAAAGTTTGTTCTAAGTCCTAGATCAATATCTGGAATTATAGCATTTACTTTCTCAGTAGCAGAATTCACTTATTTTTAACGCATCCAACTCTATTTTAATGTTTAATCAACTATTGTTGGTATCATATCTGCTACATTTCATCACTTTTGTTTTTAGTCCAATATCTTCCAGCAGTATTTTGTTCATGCCATTTAGTAATTTCTTAATTTCCTCAGCCTGTTCTGCTAACAAGACAATGTCGTCTGAAAATCGTATCTTACTGATTTCTTCTCGTTGAACATTATGCAACATTCACACATTCCTTTTTCACTTCCCTTATTGCTTCTTTTACATACAAGTTCAATATTAATTGGAATAGATTACAACCTTATCTAACACTCTTTTTAACTGATGCAGGTCTCTTATGATTCTCCACTTTTATTATAGCTGTTATCGGCAAAGTTTAAAACTCGGCATTCTATAGAATGACTAGGCATTGTATATAATGCCTAGAACTAGCCGGCGATGTATTAAACGATTCATATTTCACACATTTCCTAGGCATTCTATAGAATGTCAAATTAGAAACCGGCAATGTCTGAAAACAATCTCCAATTCGTTTCGAACATCCCTTGTCAAGGCACGTGACTTTAAACACACACCTCAGTCTTAGAATTTGTCAATTACTCTTTGCGGTTTGTTTGGGAGTGCCAAAATACGCAATTTTACTTAATGTTTTTGAAAAAAAAATAGTTTTTTTACTGTGCTCAATGAAAATGGAGGAGCAAGCTGCAGCTTTGGAGAATGATGCATGGTCTATAGACATGAGATTTTTTTTTTTAATGGCATTTGGCAACGGAGGCCATACAGCCAGCTCAATGTAATTATATTTGCTTTAAGTGTGTAAGTCGTCATCCAGTATTTATTGTATTTCTCCAATGTATGGACGCCACAGGACGGACAGGACATTCACACAGACACACAACACTTAACATCCATGCCCGCGACCGGATTCGAACCCGCGGCCTTCGGCACGCGGAGCTAGCACTCTAGCCCCTACGCTACCGAGGCCGGCTAAAACAACGATTCGACAGTGAACTGTCCAAAATTCGAGTTAATTCTGCAAAAAAACAGTATTTTCTTAAACTAAACTACTTACCAGAAGTTAACAAAAAGGTAAAATGATTACTAAGAATCCCAGGGTTGCTGAGTCACTAGATGTGATGATTATAGAAAACAAAAATAAACTCATTTATCCTGTTAAAGAAGGCGTCAGTACTATACAATATTTCTTCAGGAACTCAGAGTTATTTCAAGTACTTCATGAAGCTCATTTGGCTATTTATTGGACACGGAGTACGTGATAGAATCTTAAAAAAAACTTTCAACCAAATACAAAAAGTTACACGTCATGATATTGAACTGTACATACACTTTTGTGATCCTTGCCAGAATAAACAGAAAGGTATTAAAAAGGACATGGTTGTGAAACCTATCATTTTTTACGAATTTAATTCCCGTTGTCAGGTAGTACTTATTGACTTTTAGTCTCAGCCAGATAGAGACTAGAAATGGTGTACCAAGAACATCTCACAATATTTGTGATTCTTAAGTCTCTAACGTCAAAGAGAGCTGAAGAAGTAGCCTAGAACCTAGTGGACATTCTCGTTGCTTGGAGCGCCATCTATGTTACAGTCTGTCAATGGTAGGGAATTTGCCGAGAATGTGGGGATCAGCTTAAAGCAGTTTTGGCCAGCACTGAATATCGTCCATGGGAAGCCTCGGCATTCACAAAGCCAGGGTAGCTTCGAAAGAGCTAATCAATATATCAAAAATATGCTATGTACTTGGGTGCAGGACAAAAAATCTGACCGCTGAAGTAAATGATTGCGTTTGGTTCAATTTATTAAAAATAGATATTATCATTTTGGGATCAACGGAACACCATACGAAGTACTTTTTGGCTTCGAACCTAGAACGTCATTACTACCAGAAGATGTTGTAAAATACATAAATACAGAGGAGCAGCTAGAAAAAGAAAGACAGCATCCAAACGATGGAAAAAGGCAAAATAAATCAGGTTATGCAAGAAAAATAGCCTTCAAGAAAATAAATCGATGAAATTATAGTCGATAGTGGATCATGCGGCCGTAAACGCATAGATCCAAATTTGACCCTGCCAAAGGTGAGAAAAACTCATCGGAGGTAGCCGACCCCAAAATGTTGGGAAAAGGTAGTCGAGAGAAGAAGATAAGGGCACTTCGTTAGATTTTACTCTTTGAGGCTTCGTCGCTAAATATTTTGATTTCCAGAAAAACATCATGGTGTAATTTCATCTGTTTATCTATTACCTTTTAGATAGATATTTTACTACATGTTGATGAAGGGACCGAAAGTTCGGCATTTTCCGTCTCCTAAAGAAGATGCATTACGTCGGAGATGGATATCAACAATGCACAGAAACTTTACTCCAACAGTTTATTCCAAAGTAAGAATCTTTCTGTTTTAAAATATTTCTTTCGTCTTGTATTTTTATTTTTAATTAACTGTAATATTAGTGGTCCATCAGATCTATAGACATCAATACATTTCTATAACATTGTTCATCTGTGTTAAATTTTAAAAGTTGTTTCACTATTTCGTTTATATATACAATATTGGAAAGTAGTTTGCATCGCGATACACGTCGTCACAAGCAACGTATTTACTAATAATAATCAAATTCCTTGTACTTTATGCTGTAAGAAGTACATTCTGATCCAAGATGCATTTCACCCTAACTGTTAACTCCTGTAATATTGCCACTACAAAATCAAACAATACGCACACACCTTATCATTTCAAAAGTTTCGGAATTACATTTCAAATAGTAGCAACATTTTCTGCATCGGAATACCTCGTTTGCATAGCATAAATTGTCACAATTTCATCATACATCTTCAGTGTGAAATGCAATAGGAGTGAAGGAAGCGCAATAACACATTCACTTGATCTCAGTATTCACAGCAGCCAACTTATATAAGAAATTATTTAGTAAGAACTTGTGAATATTCGGTGGTACATGAACTTAGGACTACTGAAAATTTGGTGAGGAATTGAAATTTATTTCAGATTTGGACATTCAGTAACTTATATTAGAAAAATGAAAGTATAATTATCACATTTCACAGTTAAATAGGAGAGTTTAATGTTATAATTGTGATTGTTGGTACTCTAATATTTAGCACAGTATATTGTTGAAAACCTCTTATCTTTGCTAAAAAAATTATTAATGGTTAGATTTTGTTGTTACTTGTGAGATGCTGAGATTCATGCTTTTCTTTCCAATATTAAGTAACTGCTTTTGCTACACAAGAACCATTTACTTTATTTCACCGGAACATTCCCATTCTTCATCTCTATGATTTAAATTACTTATTCTTTAGAATGTTTATAACTGATACAGTTCTTTGTTGCAGGTTTTGATCTACATTTTGCAAAAGAAGAATAATTTTGCATTATAGGATGGATATCAGAATCTAGACAAAACTAAACCGTCTACTAAATTCATCACCACTTCCAAACCGCTCACATTTTGACTGTTAAACCTTCAAGCGAAGGAAGCGAATAACAAATTATTAGATGACGTGGGGCCAGTAATGAACTGAAAACGTTTTTTGTGACCTCTGACATTTCCAGTATATAATGATTCTAATTTCAAGCAAATTAACTCCCTCCTAATTGTTTTGGCTTATTTTGATGAATGCTGTGCCCATGAACTGCTAAAAAGACTTAAATGTGAATTATGTATTAAATGTATGTTAATTGATGAGAAGCTATGCCTGTTTCGAGTGACAAAACACTAATATTTCCTCATGGATTCAATAAATATGAGAAATTTTAACTACATTAAAGTTTATAAATTAATATCGTGATAAAAATGATTATTTTTAATTAGTGAGTGGAAACAGTCACTCATATGATTAATAGGGCTGGTTTTTCTCTCAGTGATTCTGGATCTGAAAGAGGCTATTCAAAGGACAGTGTTCTGAGGTTATTTTTGTCAGTATCAATGACTAGAGTAAATAATGATAGTTATTCTTCAGTAACATAAGGAAAATTCAGACTGTGAAAACTCAATAAACCAATCTTCTAAAAGATGTATATGATAAATTTCAGTTTATTTCAACTGATAAAATGGATTTTTTGTTTATCAATTATTTTTCTTTGCATTTTGCTTATGTGATTACTTGTGAAATTCTTGTTAATTATTGAAACACTTCCAATAAAGTTTAAAACAAACTCCTTTGTTTACCTTTACTGTGTGTGAGCGTATGTAGAATTTGACTTCCCACATATGAATAATTTTACTTGTTAAACATTATTATTAATTTAAAAACTTATGTTAGCCATTGTATTTAATAAAATATTTGTGCTCTCATCACACTAAACAGATATGTCCACTGAGGTTTCATCTATATGCCTATTAAAGTGCTGGCTGACGAAAAATCAAGGTACCGATTTTTGGATAGCATTTGGAAACAAACTCACGATAAATTTTTTTTAATGGAAAAGAAAGATCACTGAAATTTTCTTTATCGGAAATAGGAAACGACTCGTTTATTAGGCTAATAAGGCTGTTAATTGTTGAATAATTTATCTTCAGATGAACGAGAACTGAATATAACGTTGAAACATTACAATTTTATCAGAAGTTAATAGTATTTTTCAAACACTTTTTCGTAGATTTAGAAAAATGCAAAATAGTGGCTACTTAGAAAATTTTGAACTAAAAGTCTGTATAGCACAACAGAAAAGCAGTTACGGTAATATTTTACTCGTACTCTTCTGTCGCGTCTGACGGGAACTTATGCCTGACATGTCTGACGTCAAAAACTGAGAGGCCAGGCCTTCTCATTGGGTGGTGATGGTAGCACACTATGATAAATACGAAAGTGGTAAGGCCCCAGAGTCGTGATGGGTATAGCTGTATCGGGTGATTAATGCAACCTCAATAAAAAAAGTACCATGTTAGACACATTAAACAGTTGTATTAACCTTGCATCAATGCATCGATAATTATGTTTGGTCACTTTAAATTTACTGTCGTGATTGCAAGTTCTTAATTTTTGTCCGCAATTCAGTATTTTACTGAGGATAATTCTTGAAAACAATCATAGATTGTAGAAATAGTTTTTTCAGACACAGTTTAGAATTATAAATATACAGTTAAATTATTACCGAATATGAAAATTTGACCAAACCACGTATCCATTGTTAAGCTTCTTTAATGCGACTGGGTTCTCGTACGTGTTAAACATTTTCACCACAGCTTCCTGTATTAAAGTTTAAAAAAAAATATTTGATGAAAAGATCGGCAATATAGTCACTGGACACTGTCAGTTCACTTTTTTTCAATATAAATGGAATACAAAAAAATTTCATTTCATTCATAACATCACTATAAATTAGTTTTGAGGTCTCCAAAAATATTCCGCGATGTGTTACTCGTTTCTTTAAATTGAAAGGTAATCCACAATTGATAATTAAATACGAAGTTTCTATGATCTTCACTTGAATAGCTCTCAGTGATCTTTATTATTTCTTTCTCTACACTGAAACACTCCATACGAATTCCAGTTATTTTTAAAACAACGAATTCTTCTTGTTAGCTGTATTCGGCATCAACGGGACGAACAACACGCGGAATTGATTATCTAACATACGTTCCACTATCTTCCGCAAACTTTAAATGTGGGAGATAAACATGACTTTTACTACAGTAACCAAATTATGTAACATTAAATTGTAAAATCTGACTTAATGAGGCTGCATTCTGAAACAAGTATAGATATAACTTTAAAAATAAATAAATAAATACTACAGTGTAACCAATGAATTAATACTTCTTGCTCGCCGTATGCGATATTGATCTTCTGGTTACATAATGGAGACTGAACTCATGGCGTATTAACGCAGTCTGCTAAGGAGCTACCTTTCTAACATTCTGTCATTAGCTTATTAATCTCACGTGATCGTATCTCCGCTAAACAGAATACTAAATACACTCCAAACCACACTGTTATTTAAGTTCTTTCTAAATATTAATCTATGTAAGTACTGGATTCTTTTATCAGGGCTGAAACAGATACCTTTTAAATTAATACGAAATATTTTAGAAAAACGTTCTTGACAAGCTTGTCACTGATTTAATATCTTGCACGCATGCCTCAAATATGTTTCCGTCACATCCTTGAGGATCTACGAACATTATGTACGACTTTCATTCAATTTACTCTCTATTTATTCCGCATTCCACATGTTGTATGTTTGAGAAATACACTAAAGTGACAAAATACATAGGATAGGAAGATACCCGGATTGCGGTAACAGTGTGGACTAAACGAATAAATATGCGGTACGGAGTCGAGACTCTAATTTGTACTCACGTGAGTCATGTGAAAGGTGTCTGATTATGGTGGCACGATATGAATTACCGGCCTTTGAACGTAAAATGGTAGTCGGCTCTAAACTCACCGGGCATTCTATTTCGGAAATTATCGTGAATTTATCAATCCTATATCCACAATGTGTGCCATGAATAGGTAATTTCCGGAATTAGAGCCCTCCATTGACAACACAGTGGATAGTGACGTCGACGCCGAAGTGTCAGTGTTTACAGGCAGGTATCGCTGCGCTAAAGAACAGAGTGTAGGGATTACTGAGGTACGGCAGGACAAATGCCTCCGCTAACCAGACGCCATAAGCTGCAGCTGATAAGAAATGATATTTGGATTCAAGTGTGACGCAGGCTCACGAGGCTATGGATGTCAGGAAGGAACTGTGCAAGCTGGAATTGGCATGGGCCGAGTTTATGTGGTATGTACTGGGAGCTCTGGTCAAACTGAACTACTGAGTGAAAGCGGCTATATTCAGCTACTTAGAGACCATTTACAGCCATTCGGACTTATATGTCCCAAAACAATGATGGCCTCCTCCACCATTTCACCTAGCAAAAATTGTTCATAACTGCTTTGAGGAACATTTTGGAATATTCCGATTTAGCCAGCTAGATTGCTAGACGTGAATCCAATCGAACATATGAGGGACCTTACCGAAAGCTCAGGACCTGCCCAACGTCCTGTACCAGCAAAATTTTCGGAATTTTGGTTGGCTGTAGGGAAGCATGGCTGAATATTTCCACGTCGGGCTGCTGCACTTCACATAGAAAAAGGGAACACCCCGACGATATTAGGAGGTATTCAATGACGGTTGGATTTTTGGTCTAATTATATGAAACAATAACATTTGGCTCAAGTTATTATTTATCGTCCAAGGCATTTAACAATTAAAGTTTTGATGCAAACAGCTTTAACTCGGATCAACAGGTTTTTTATTTTAGTTTGACCTCAAGTGAACCTACCTTTCACCGTCATTTTTTAATTTTGTTCTAGCCAGAATAAGATTTTTCAAAGGCTTACACAGACATACTTTTCAGTTTCCTCAGTATGATGAGTTGTATCATTCAAACTTTATTGGGGCTCATCTTTTGTTATTTACACGATTTAACACTTATACCAGTCTTCATGTTTAAGAATAAAGAACCAGTTGGCCCAAACAGCAATTGTTTTGCATTTCTTTATTCAGCGTTAGACAATTGGATCCTAAGAAATACATATTGCATCGCTAACACTTTTTATGTAAATCAGAGAAAGTAATCAGGGACTCCAGACCTATGAATAGTGATGACGACGTTTTGTCGTTGTAATTGGTTCAGTTTCTTTTGCATTCCTAGAATGAAGTGTGATTCATGTGCCATTCAGAAAATTTCATAAAAACTCGATAGTAACTGTCATCCACAAAAGATGTAAATATGTTACAATATTATTTTAATTATTTATCATGCGAAGACAGAGATGTATATATAATTTCTGCAGTAGAGGTCGATAATTTTGCAATCAACCATCATTGATACACCAAGCTCCCAGAAAGGAAACTTTAAGTCACATTTTACGGGCTTATTTTCAAAATAAGGTCAATGCCTTCTGCTTAGTCGATACTGAGAGGGAACTGTCGCTCTTAGTGTTCTGCAGAGAGGTTAGTGAGGAGTGGCGAGGTGGCCGACCGCCGGCGCTCGCTCTGTTTGTCCGACAAACGGCCAAGCAGACGGCCCATCCATCATCCTCAGCAAGTAGCCGCAATTCGCTATTAATGTGCGTCCGGCATTTACATAGCATTCAGGCGTGTGGCCCGCGAATATCAAGCAGACGCGCCGCTAGATACGTCGGCCATCCCCGGCCGGCTGGGGATGGATTCCAATGAATACTTATGAGGAGCAGGCCGCTGGGGATCCGCACTTTCTTTCACCGAAAAAAACTTCACGTTTTGTCGGAAGTAGGGCACGGGCTTGGTGATGGCTGCCTCGTGCCTTCCAATAAGCTCGAGCCTTCGCGGTACAACGTCGCTGGGGACACAGCTAATTCAGCAGAGTTTTGAGTACACCTTTTCTACAGCAACATCGCGATATCAGATTGACTTAACTTTCTAGTCATAATTTATTGGCAAGTAATACGATCGAGAGAATATCTCACTTTAGGCACTTTTCTATCACATCAAATGTATTAAGACCCTATAGCATAACTTGCGGCCAGACCAAAGCATTTATATAATTTATTCTACAAATTAATGGTAGCTGAAAAAATCTAATTACCATCTCCAGGTGAGTTCCATCGATGTTATTGATTGTTACTAATAAGTACTCAACCACTTGAGGTTATTCCAGAAATAATGAACTGACCCATTATTACTTCTTCATGATTTTCGTTCGAAAGATACTATGGTACAATCAAAGTTCATTCGAAATGCATTACATTCTGGCAAGACAGGAAGAAAGGCTGCACACGGAAAGTTAATAACCATTAATTTTTCTCGAACCGACAGTGCGTTTCTCTGACTTTATTAATTGACTGAAAGCATTATTGAACTATCAGCTGTCCAACCGAGAATGCTGGGTAAGCGGTAACGGTGTGGAGTCGCATTCGGGCGGATGAAGGTTCGAATCTCCAACCGGCCATCCAGATTTGTTTTCCATATATCACTTCCGGGTAATGCTACGGGTTTTCCTTCAAAAGGCCGTGACCCATTTCTTTCTTGTTCCTAACTCCCAGTCCGTTTCCATCTCTAATAATCTCGACGTCGACGTGGCAGAAAACCATAAGAAAAAATACAAAATTCTAATTGATATTCAAATTACTCAAAATATTTGTATAATGAATTAAGCAACTAAGAGAGAAGGCTTAAAAGTTTTCAATGTTAACTTGCACATTAAAATGACAAAAAATACATTGAAATACAGTAACTGCGTACAGAAAAGTATTTTACATTACAATCAGCTATCATGCGTTATTATTCTCGTTGAATAATCTCTCTCCGGATTCACTTAATAAAACCGTACATCTGCCATTTACAGTCATGGTTTAATGAATGTGAATGTGATTATTACGTTTGAAATTCACGCGGTTCGACTTCATTTTGGTTATTATATTACTTAAATACGTACCGTTATTGATACTCGTTTAGGTTCCTTGAAAAGGAACTTTTGTTTCATTATTTATAGTATCAGTATAGTATTTCAGTCTTTTGCACTTAATAATGCTGTCTGTATATCAATGGAGACAGTTTTAAACTATTAGAAACTAATTATTCTTTAATCCGCTTGGAGCATAAATCACACTGGCAGAAATATAATTTTTTAAAAGAAATCAATTGATAACTTTTAAATTAAAATCACATTGAACTGTAAACAATATAACTAACTTGCCTTATACAGCTACTTTTTTTGCTAACAGCATTTCATTCAATGTTTTTCTTTCAGAAATAATAAATTTACTTCACAGCAAACTAAATTCGATGGAATATTTGTGTCTTTTTTTTTTTTTAAAATGTTATTTCAGCAATCACAAAAACACTTAATTTTATACGAATTTGTTATTTGTCTCAGGATTAATTTCCCTACGCATCTATTTTCTCATTTATTTTTATTATTTTAATTCTTTGAGTGCAATATCACTACCCACCTACCTGTACCCTTTAAGAATTTTATTTTTAAATTCATTCAATGTTTTTGGCAAATTTTCCAACATTTTCATTTGTAATTTATTCAACTCCCGCAAAACATAATTTCCACATTTGACTCACACCTGAAATTAAGTGCCGGCTTGTTGACATCGTCATCACTTTCCATTCATATAATTCTTCTAATTATTCCAGCAATATTCATCGAAGCCCAATAGCAAGCACTCATCTTTCACATTCCCAGCATTTTCTTTATCCGTCTCATATCTTCCAAAAACCCCTAGCCTATCATCTTTATCAAATAATTTATTGGTTTTTTATGAGCCTACAGTGCCAACTAAGCACACTACTTACATTTTATGAGTTTTGTTGCTAAAAGGGACTTTATCATGATTCCTTTAGAGATTGTTTAAGTGTTCATTTAATTCATAAATTTTGTAAGAAGAAGTAATTTTGTAAAGAAATATTTAAAATAAAGTTTTCACAGTAACGTACTTTTAGGATATATATACACGAAAAAACTATACTGCGAATAAAATTGAATGAGAGAATACGACGTATATGATTGTGATTAACTCCTCTGATGGGGATGGGTATAATCACATAGTTATTTAAATGACATTGATAGTGTTACATCAATTAAAAACTTACTTCCGTTGCGTGTGCACCTAGTCTAGTTCCTCTTCAGCTATAAAATCACAGACAACTTACTGCATGTAACGTAATGGATTACGTTTGTAGCCGTTTCTTCTATGCATATTACCGAAGAAATATTTCATACTAAATGAAACATGTCAGAGTATGATGCTGTTGGCGTATGAACAAATATTTTACCAACAATTTCATAATAAAACTTCAAGACATAGTTCTTTTATCGTTATTCTTCACAAATGCTTAATAGATAAACATCAATTTTAAATTATGGATCTTAAGCAATCTGTTCCTAATATTAACAAATTACGTTTTTTGATCGTAATTTAGAACAATCTTACTTTTATATCGTAGAATTCAATATAACGGGTCGCTTGTTTATGTGCCTTACAGAGAATTGATTTAATTTTTGAACTTTTGTTTATGTTATTTTCAACTAAAACTTGTCCATATTACTGTTAACGAGAAATTTCAATTAATGGCATCTAACATTTTTTTATTTTGTGAAGCAATATACTACATGATTCATCTAAGGTGGAAACACAACAACGCATCGTTCCATGTGAAGTAGGCTCTGTGAGGATGCTGCCATGTTAGTGCTGTGGACGAGGGTACCCAAAACAAGTGTTAAATCTCATTAATTCACGCTGCTCCATACATTAGTATGAAAACATCCTGTTCACTCGGCTAGCCACCAGAGAAGGCTATATTATTAGTTATGTATTTATTTCAAGTTGCTTGTGTGAAAGCATGCATTGCCCATTTTTCTGCTTTTTTTTTTGCTCTAACCTCATAATGTCAACATAAACCTTAGTAACCTTGCTCTCAGTTATCTTCTTCATATATTGTAATCTCTGTCTTCTTCTACAGTTCTTACCTTCAGCTTTTCCTTCCACTAACAAATAAATCAATCCCACTTGTTTCAGAATATGTCTGGCCATCCTCTCTCTTCTTTCTGTAAGACTCTTCTATAAACTTCCTTCCACACTCATCATTTCCAAAGCACTTTAATTTCTTACTTTATGCGTCTAGTTTTTTTTTCACCATCTTTCTATAGCTACACATTTTAAATGTTTCAATTTTAATACTTTCTGTGGTATTCCTAAGTTCCATGCTTCGCTACCATAGCGTGCTGCGCACCACACATATAATTTGAGAGTTTTGTTGGCACTATATCAAAACTTGAAATTAAAAAAAATCTGTTTTTAAATAAATCTCTTTTCGCTAGTGCTATTCTGCTTTTATCATCAATCCTGCTTTGCCCAACAGTTGTAATTTTAGTAACAGAATTCACTTACTTCTCTTATTGAATCTGATCCTATTATAATTTTCAGTCTAATAATATTGATACTATTTCTGCTTCATTTGATCACTTTTGCCTTTCTTTTGGTTATATTTAGTCCAAAATTGTAATTAAGTATTTCGCTCATGACATTCAGTAAGTTCTCAAGATCCTCAGTCTATTGTGCTAACAGGACAATTTCATCAGCAAAATTTTGAGAAAGCACGCTTCTGGGTAAAATTGTATCTGTACCTACGCTCCATATTAGTGAAATGGTAGCGTACCAGGAAGTGTGCCTTATTTTGTGAAATTGGAAAACGCACTACAGTTTAACTTTTATGGCAGATTAACAGTAATTGTCATCAGATATTTGACAAAGCGACATAGTTGCAGAGTGGGATTTTTACTGTCGGGAGGAGCGACTTATTACCTTGCGGCGTGTAATTATTATGGGCAACACGTTGGTGCTGATAGCGGCAGCGTGTGCGGAGTGGGCCGTGATGACCAGGGTTCTCTGCAGACGCCCAGATTAGATAACGGGCGGCGGTAGGGGGAGGGGGGGGTGCCCCCGGCCGACGTTTCAATTACTCAGACTTATATATGGCGCTGCGGGGCAGGCTCGCTTCGCCGGCACAGAGAAGGATTGTTTTAATTTAGATAGTGTCCGCCTATATTTACTCACATGAGTTAGTGCCCAACGCTGCTCCTTGACCCACTGTCCTCCCAGAATTCGCCACACATCATGCAAACCCTAACGATACCGGGTATTATACATTAATGAACTCGTTGGACGTTTTTAATTATAAGAAGTATTTAAAATCTAGTTTGAAGCATGTCCACAGTCAGGAAATGTAGGGTAAAACTTCACGACGAATAAATCATAAGTATTAAGGACCTACCTGAAAATAAAAATGAAAAAGACTTAAGTTTTAATTTGTGGCAGGAACGGTCAAAAACAAATACAATTAAAATAAGGCGAACAATTAAATGAGAAAATTAAAGAAATAGGATATCTAGGAAATATTGTCACAGATGACAGAAGCTGAAAAGGAACACTATCTACAATCAACCAAGGTAAACATGCTAATAATGAACCAAAGAAATTTTTCACTTCTAACATGTCTGTAAAGTGTAAAAATCTTCTAAAAACTTATGTTTGGAGCATAGCCTTACATGGATGCAAGTGAATAATGGGTCATTGTGATGGCGGAAAGAAAATTACTGGAGGCATTTAAGGTATGTTGCTGCAGACGAATGTTGTAGATAAGCTGGATAGATTATGTCATCAGTGATGAAATATTCAGAAGAGATTCCTAGCAACGAAGTTTCTGAAATGACGTACAGAAAAGAAGAGATAAGAAGATAGGCATTCTGGCCTCGCATTCGGGAGGACGGCGGTTCGAATCCCCGTCCGGGCATCCAGATTTGGATTTTACATGGTTTCCCAAATCACTCCAGGCAAATGCTAGGATGCTTCCTTCAAAGGGCCATGGCCGAATTCCTTCCCATTCTTTGTCCCCCATCCTTTCCCGTCTCTAAAGACCTCGCTGTTAGAGAGACGTTAAGCAGATAAAAAAAAAGGAAGATAGGCCATCTTTTGCGACCTAATGGTATGCTCAAGGTTATCCTTGAAGAAAAATTAGGGGGAACAAACCACAGTCGAAGAGGAATATTACGTTGTATGAAGCAAATTATGAATATATGAAATGCGGTAGCTGTGTAGAATTAAAAATGGAAGAAGTGGCATACACCGAGAACTGCTACCCCAGAATACTTACCCTAGCCATGTAAGCAAGTATTTAAGTAACTCTCATGTTCCAATAGTTGTAGCAGAAGTTTCTAAAAAATGTCTGCAGAATGACTGATAATAATAACAGGTGTTGTAATTCATACACCGAAATTTGTGCTCTTTAGTTTGCTTCAAAATCAAATTTGTGGCAAAGACAAGAAGAAGTTATAACCATTAACAATAAGTCACGTTTCTGCATCCAATTTTATATGTTTTTCTCTACCTAAAGTATGTTAAAGTACTTTCCTTTTCCAAACATGTAGCGCCTGAATCCCACTATACGGCCTAGTCACGTGATATTTTAATGTAATTTGGCAGCTATTTTAGAGATCGTGTACAGGTAACAGGTTAAAACAATAACTTAAGATTTTCATAAATATAAAGGGATTCTTAGGCTGCAGTATAGCAGCTCGAAGTTAAAACTGCGTAGTATTTGTTAACAATTGGTGGGCTGTTACACAATAATCAAAGTTAAAATGATTCTTTAAAGTCATTAACACAGCATCAGCAAGAAACGCTACTGCGTTTGTTACGTAAGGGGAATACCAGCATAAATATCTAAACAGACACAACATCGGGATGGATCTAACAAAATATATTTCAATTAATCAACAAATACACTCCAATAAACGAAGAAAAATTAGGGGACGCTACAAAATCTGAAAGAGTAGTGGACAAATTTAACGGTTGAACTAGCTCTGCTTGAAGACTGGTCTCAATGGGTCCGTAGTAAATGTCTATGAATCAAGATCATCTTCTCGTTTCTCTTTGACGCTCATAGAAGCACTTTACTCATCTTTATTAACGGGAACCGCAGTGTAGCGTATATAACGTGTTTAGTTTCTTCATGTTTACGCCCGTTAACGAACCCTAAAATTTGAATATCATCTCGTCAAACTCATTAATATCTGACTTCAAAATTCCAGTCCGCCGCTGGCTATGAATATGCAAGGGACGCGGTGGACGAAAGAAGTCGCCGCGAGGCGTGACGCGGCAACCAGCACTGCACGCCCGCTCGCTCATTATGCCAGCTTACTCTCCACACGAGCCCGTCTTCGCACAGGACCCTTTTCTGAATATATTTAAAGCTTCTATCAAAAAATACTGCTCTATGACAGAAAATGTTCTACTTCAACAAATGTTATTGATAATAGCGCGAATAATAATGGCTGCAAACAGTGATAAATTTTACACCTACATACTCGTATATACTCTGCAATTCACAAAATTGTGGGTGGAAATGTTTTGTATCATCTCGATTACTTACAGCACGCAACAAAAAATGCTAAAAATATAGCAGAGTACAATGAGTTCTAGGAAAAACACAATACCCCTCTGCGGTAGCATCTACTATTAAAGATACTTAACAAAAGGCAGATTTGGGATTTACAGTAGAATTAAAAGTTAATCTTGATAGATACTTTCTGGTTGATTAATCTTTATCAAAATAATTTATTTAGTCGTGTTTACAACACACACACTAAATGGCCTTTACAGCGTGAAATTTGCGTGTGTAATTTAACAGGGGCTCAAATATTTGGACAGGTTATGGGGTCGGGGTGTGGAAAAAGATGGGTATCACCAGAGACTCAGTCAGCCCGCGGGAGTATATACAGCGGGCTAAAACGCATTGTATTTTACTGTCATAACACTCTCCATAATATACAATTTGTCACTGTTTTATGCAACTGAAATTTTATTGCTGTACAAAATTACTAAGTACCACATCTCTTGATAAGAAATAAATTAAAATTAACAAGGTAACACAACGAAAAATGCTGAAGAGTGCCCATTGCGGCCTGAAACGGTATCCTACTCCTTTTTACCTTCCTACATAAGTGAAATTTAAAAATAATTGTGTCATAAACATCAGCTCTCTAAATTTCATTATAGATAATACACGAATTTTAGCACGACTTCTAATCATATGCAGTTTACTCACAGGAGTATAAAGAATTGTTCAAAATAAAATTTAGCTGTCTTGAAAACCACATATTACTTTATTTAATTTTTATATAAAGGATGTCAAAAAAGTCTAAATTATTTTTCGGAGGTGATAGTATGCATCAAAATAAGACAACAATGTCCAATAAACAAAAGCATTCTTTCGGATATAATAACAGGTCCGCAATGTGACGCTCGTCCACGGCAAAGCATGACTCAACCCTTCGGCGTAAGGAATCACAAACTCTTTGAAGCTGTCTTAGTTGGCCCTGTGCGTGATGACATGCACTTCCTAAAAAAATTTGCATTTTTTATTACACCTGTACTTTTCATGAAGATCTGATATTTACAGATCATAAATTCAAATTTATGTGTTAATAAAAATGTTGGCAGTGGTCAGGAGAGGAAGAAGGACAAACACAGGCAATGCTTGTGTTAAGAGATCTTTCTCTGGCCTCTCAGAGAGAACTGGAATTCAAAACTGATACCAAAGTGCTTTTATCTTCAAAAGAAAACAGTTCTTCACTTAAATATTATTTACTGTTGGGAATGGAGACAATTATAGGCAATTAAATCTCATGAATAGCAAAGTTTGCCTAAGCGAAAACCGGATTATTTTTGATAAAATCATTGTTCACCCTCACTTTCGCGTAATTAATTACATGTTGTTAATTGTAAGAATATATTTTGTTCACCAATAAAATCATACAAATATTCCTTAAAACTCTAATCCTCTTATATAAAATTTCTTTGGTAGTTTAAACTGGAACCAGGTCTGCACTCCTCCCCTGAAGTTAGAAATCTGGAGCTAACATTACAAATGTAAAAACTTAATCGTTGAATGGAATAGTTTCGGTCATCTACTGAGGAAGAATTCGAATTCTTCCTCAGTTACTGGTGGAAAGAATACACCAGACAGCATTGAATATGAATAATACAGGTAATTTCGTACCGAGGTTCTGAGTGAGCTTCCACGTCATGAACGCTGGTGAAATTGTTTTAGCTAGTTTTTATTTAGAACTGTGGGTTTCTTCTGTCATTTGCATACATAATAAGCAATCTAAATAAAAAATTAATGACATTTCCTGTCATCACTCCGCTTCTAATCGTGAAACGGTTACTGCAAATATGATTTTAGTTAGTGAAGTGTCCTGTGACATCAGGTAATATATTGGTATAGAAAATATAGAAGAAAACGTCTGACATCGTAAAAGATGTTAGCAAAGACAAGAAAATCTTGTATAAAAACAAACAATCAGTTCATAGAAACGTACGTAGAAAGATGTTTCTAGAAATATTATTTTTTTGTATTATATATTTAAGCAGAAGGGATGTGTCGATGAGAAGAAGATAATTAAATGTGGTTTTACTGAAAAATGCAAAACATTTAAGGAAAAGTGTCAAATTGATTGATGTTGTCTATAGCTATAAATCTGCTATTAGAAGCATGTGAGAAAATCATAAACCTGTAGACGGAGTACACGCATATCTACAACAAGCAGATTGAACTAGATGCAGCCTACAACAGTTTGCTGTAGCTATACGCCATACAATATGCTCAACAACCACTGAAGACTGGAGTAAGAATTTGTGAGTTGCTGTTATAAGATTATGGAAGGTAATATTATTAAAAAAAATAGAAAACTTTTTTTTTTTTATTTTACAAGTGTTAACATCCTTCGCTTTTAGTTATTGTTACATCTCTTTCTAAGTTTATTTCGGAAGTTGGTAGTAGCTTTATTCATTAACGCCATTCCTTATTCCGAAACATACAGATAAGAAATGAGCATTCTAGAAGTAACTTCAGAACATACAAGCAGTAGGTGGACATCCCAGAAATATATTTTTTCACACAATTAAAGAGGAAATCTGTACTGATTATAACGATACATGAAATTTTAGTGAAATCCACATTTTCATATATTTTATTTTTACAGACGTATTTTCTGTATAAACATTTGGTAATTTTGTAGATATAATTTGATGAAAGGAAATTAATGTAGGTTTGTATTCTAATCAAATGCTGAAAGAGTCATGTCGAAATATAGTTCGAATAAAGGGAAATTCTTTTTGTTTTTGTTGAAGATACTTTTATTGAGTGAGGAAAATCTTAAATTACTTAATTTATTAATTAATTAATTTAAATAATTCTAAGCTATTTTAAACGTCATTCTGTCTCTGACGTAAGACTAGTGTTTACTACGCGGATGGCTGTGTCAATAACCAATACAGATATATGTAAATAAGCGCTAAACATGGACTGCTGCAAGCCGGTTGAGATGTTGGTGTCGTTGTAGCTGGGGAGGGAGGGAGCACGCGTGTCTGCGTGGGTCGCGACGGCCGGATCAATAGCTCACCTCGGGCAATCAACAGTTGTCGCGCAGAGCAACAAGTCCGCGCACACAACAGCCGCCATACTAATTTTCTTTACTCAATAGCCGGCAGGACATCTACCAAGGTGACACAACGTATCTACTCAGAAGGTTTACAAAGACTAGACTACAAATACAATAAACGCTTTCAACAACAGTAGATTCTTTGGCAGCTGAATGAATCACGATCTGTGTTTGTAAATGGATTCCTATGCTAAAGAATAGCGATTTAGTAATGAAAATGACAGTCATTTGCTATTTTTTTTATATAAAAATTAAACTTGACATGTACTGTCTAAATGATAATAATGCATTAGCATGTTAAAAGTTTCGAGAGTAGTAACAGGTACAAAAATTAAGCATAAAAGTGGACTATTAATCTTATGTTGTTGAGGATTAGTGTCATTAAACTGACGAACGAGCTGGATTTCTGGCTGGGGAACTTACGTATAACGATTAATGGAATAGTTTTTAATGCCATTATATTTGATGGAATTATAAAGAGTAAATAATACGAATATATGACGGAAAATAAGAACTGAGCAGCGACAAAATCATAATGATGATGATTCATGTGTATGTGTCGATAGATGATGACTTAAAAATGTACGATGAAATCAAAGCACTAACTGAATACATCAGGAAAATCTAATCATCATTTTGGGCAGAGTTACTGCATTTGAAAAGATTGAGGAGGAATTATATTGATCTTAGTCTAGGAGAAAGAAATGAATCAGCAGCTTCTTAAGACTTAAACTATGTAATCAGGCAGTGATCTGTTTATGTTGGGCTTTATTAGTCAAAACGGGTTTGCTGGAGTGTAATTATTCGGTTTAACATGATAAAGAATTATTCGTAGTTAGGTTAAAACATTTTTAGGATTTAAAGTATCTTCGTATTTCATGACTCAGTGTTATCGAGAAGCATGTTGACTGTAGGGCAGATTAAAATATTTCGATACTACAGGTTTGATTATAAATTTGTAATGATTCATGTAATTTTCGTATTTTGAGAAGTGATGGAGACGCATTCCGATAGTTTGCGTAGTTTAAAGAAATATTTTCAAAAAGATTAATTGTTTAGGAAATCACGTTCTTTCACAAAGCATTGTGCTCTATAAACGACCTTGCATCTTGACTGTTGTCATCTGAACCGTGGAACAGTTTCGAGTAGCTGCAAGCCAGCCTTATTTCTAGGCTCAACAGTTCGTAAAAGTTATTCAGAGGGGTAGTGCAGCGGATGTGGAGCACTTTGGCATAGTATTCAGGTATTTCGGACTAAGTTTTTTTCGCCAAGTTTTGAGGATGTATCGAAATTAGTTGGTTCTGGCTGTAATAATTGTTTGCTGTGGTGTCGGCCCAGCCGAAATGCTGCGAAGACTTTAAATCTTCTTAAAAAAAAAAGTCCGATATTCTTTAGTACGCTCAAATTGATGAATTTGTTCTTGGTGGTGAGGTGGAACCTTGAAGTGAACTTCTGATAGTCAGTATTATTTTTTATAGTATATAAGAACCTACAGTAAAACAGAATTGAAACCAAGCAAGACACGTCTAATTTGTTTTGCGAGCAACATGCTGTTTCCCGCAACTAGCCTTGGTAGAAACAACAGTAAATAATCAAAGAAAATAAAATTATCTGTGAAAATCATCAGATCAGTTAGTTACCATTTAACAACGATTCAGGAACTAAATTATTGTAGTGTAAAGATCATATAAGCAGACGAATGTTGGTTACGAATAATTGTAAGTGCATACCAAATTCGAAGATAATAAGAAAGGAACTTAAAATAAACAGAATGTAAAAAATCAGTTGAAACAGAAGATTCAAAAGTTGTAAACGTAGGACTAAAAATTATTGTTGTTGAACTTAAGGAATAACATAAATCATGAAAAAGATCGATAGTTAAAACAGACAATTAAATACTGAGCTCAATGGAGAACAAGCTAATTCTTGTGCAGCTAGATTGATAGATCGATTTATGAAATACAAAAGGCACACCAATTTATAAAAAAAAAGGAATCCAAGGAAAAACGGCTGTAAGATAAGCGACGATAGTTTTTTTTTTTTTTTTTTTTAATGGCATTCGGCAACGGAGGCCATACAGCCAGCTCAATGTGTATTTTTTCCAATGTATGGACGCCACAGGACGGACAGGACATTCACACAGACACACAACACTTAACATCCATGCCCGCGGCCGGATTCGAACCGGCGGCCTTCGGCAAGCGGAGCTAGCACTCTAGCCCCTACGCTACCGAGGCCGGCTAAGCGACGATAGTTGTGGAATGAAATGGTTACAGCAACAGTAGAAGTTCTGAGGATGAAACAGAATTTCGTGCGAAGATAGAGAAGCTGTATAGTATTTAATGGTGTTAAATGGAAACGTCTTTTAAGCTCAAGTATATAAAAATAAATTACAGAGAATGTATGAAGGGGATTACATGGATAATAACAAACTGGAAAAAGTGAAGCTATTTTATAATACAGTTACCAAGACATAAGTGACCGGGATCTGAAATATTATACGATAGTAAGTCAGTAGGAGTGGACGGGATATTATTAGAATTACTGATGTTGTTTAGAAAATAATAAGTTAAAAAAAAACAATGAAAACGGCATCAAGTATCGAGAGAAAAGATAAATAAAATCAGATAATTTTAGAAAAGATCATGTACAAAATCCCGAAAAGTCACAAGTCGACACCTTTTCCCTCAAATACTTTATTAACTGTAAAATCGCAGGAGCTGTTAGTATTAGGTGAAAACCAATTTATTATTCGGAGGAAAAGCAAGATACGATAGAAGCATTCAGGTCGTGCGGTTAATGCCAGTAATATGCCAGTAATATGCCAGTAATAGATATCAAAGGAAAAATTACATACGTGACATATAATTTGCTCATGCTATAGTCTTATATACGATAAAACTAAAGTTACAATAAATTTTTTGACTGGCTTTTATAAATCTTGGAAAAACAGTGATAAATGACAGGAAATCAGCTATTATGAATTGCATCTGAAATTACAGCAACAAGAGAGTAAACAACAAATTTTGAACAGATATCGTAAATCAAATAAGCAAAATATTCAGTGTTTCTATTAAAATGACAACCGGTGGCCGAAGGAAGTTATGTTGATTAACAGTGTAATTCAACGCAAAATTAGTAGAAAAGAAGCGTGGGTGTATGGGCACTAGAAAGAAGTAAATCATTAACATCGTAAACTCATGAAATCTTATATATATAAAAATAGACGTGTTTTTTCCTATATTTCACTTTTCAGCCACCACAACCTAGCACAGATCACTGATGTTTGTGGGTGGAAGTAGCATGGAGTTTCCTGTCGTGCACAACGTTGGCCGAATGCCGATAGCTGTGGGGATGTGGGAGATATAATGATTAGAGTTGGTCAGTGCAGGGCGTTTTCATATTTCGACCAAAAATTCGTATCTCCGTATACTTCTCTTTCCTGCCACAACTACATAACATAGACTTTTGGTGTTTGTGTGTGGTAGTAGAATCGTCTTTCCTGTCGTGCACTATGGTTGTTAGATGTCGGTAGCTATGGGGATGTGGGAGATATGGGGGTTGAAAGTGGTCGACCTGTGGCAATTTCATACTTCTGCCAAAGACAAAAGTGTCATGGTGTATCACTTTTCAGCGAAAACTATAGATCACAGATAACTGGCGTTTGTGTGTAGTAGTAGCACAGAGTCACCTTTCGATCACAACAGCGGCCGAATTTCAGAAACTGTGGTACTGTGGTAGATATGGTGGTTGTAAATGGCCGACCAAGGATATTTTCACATTTCGACTGTCTCCGCATATGTCACTTTTCTGCCACAACTACATAGCATAGAGCATTGGTGTTTGTGTTTGGTAGTAGAATCGTATCTCATGTAGTGCACTATGGTTGTTAGATGTCGGTAGCTATGGGGGTGTGGGAGAAATGAGGGTTGAAAGTGGTCGACCTGTGGCAGTTTCATACTTCTGCCAAAGACAAAAGTGTCATGGTGTATCACTTTTCAGCGAAAACTACAGATCACAGATAACTGGCGTTTGTGTGTAGTAGTAGCACAGAGTCACCTTTCGATCACAACAGCGGCCGAATTTCAGAAACTGTGGTACTGTGGTAGATATGGTGGTTGTAAATGGCCGACCAAGGATATTTTCACATTTCGACTGTCTCTGCATATGTCACTTTTCTGCCACAACTACATAGCATAGAGCATTGGTGTTTGTGTTTGGTAGTAGAATCGTATCTCATGTAGTGCACTATGGTTGTTAGATGTCGGTAGCTATGGGGGTGTGGGAGAAATGAGGGTTGAAAGTGGTCGACCTGTGGCAGTTTCATACTTCTGCCAAAGACAAAAGTGTCATGGTGTATCACTTTTCAGCGAAAACTACAGATCACAGATAACTGGCGTTTGTGTGTAGTAGTAGCACAGAGTCACCTTTCGATCACAACAGCGGCCGAATTTCAGAAACTGTGGTACTGTGGTAGATATGGTGGTTGTAAATGGCCGACCAAGGATATTTTCACATTTCGACTGTCTCTGCATATGTCACTTTTCTGCCACAACTACATAGCATAGAGCATTGGTGTTTGTGTTTGGTAGTAGAATCGTATCTCATGTAGTGCACTATGGTTGTTACATGTCGGTAGCTATGGGGGTGTGGGAGAAATGAGGGTTGAAAGTGGTCGACCTGTGGCAGTTTCATACTTCTGCCAAAGACAAAAGTGTCATGGTGTATCACTTTTCAGCGAAAACTACAGATCACAGATAACTGGCGTTTGTGTGTAGTAGTAGCACAGAGTCACCTTTCGATCACAACAGCGGCCGAATTTCAGAAACTGTGGTACTGTGGTAGATATGGTGGTTGTAAGTGGCCGACCAAGGATATTTTCGTATTTCGACGAAAGGCATGTGTCTCCGCGGATTTCACTTTTCTACCACGACTACATAGCATAGAGCATTGGTGTTTATGTGTGGTAGTAGAATCGTGTCTGTTGTCGTGCACTATGGTTGTTAGATGTCTGTAGCTATGGGTGTGTGGAAAGTATGGGGGATGAAAATGGTCGACCTGCGGCAATTTCATATTTCTGCCAAAGACGCATGTGTCACGGTGTATCACTTTTAAGTGAAAACTATCAATCGCAGATCATTGGCGTTTGTGTGTGGTAGTAACACAGATTCTCCCATCGATCACAACGTTGGCCGAAATTCGGTAACTGTGGGAGTGTGTGAGATTTGGTGTTTGAAATTGGTCGATCATGAATAGTTTCGTGTTTCATCCAAAGACTTGTGTGTATCCGTAAATATTACCTTGTTGCCGGAACTACATAGCGCAGAAGACTGGTACTTGTGTGTGGTAATAGTATCGAGTCTCCCATCGTGCACTAGGGTGGTTAGATGTCTATAGCTGTCAATATGAACTCTTTACAATCACGAACGAAGTCGTGGGTACCAGCTAGTAGGAGCATTATTCATTAGAGGGCAACTGTTGAATTATTAATGTTTCTGCCAGTTGACAGGATAAAGAAGACCGATATTAGAAGCTGATGAGTGGAGTGTATGCTACAATTGATGTGTGGAAATGCGGGGAGTAGTAATGTATTCGGAGAAATTGGAGGAATGCACGAAAAAAGTAGAGAGGCGGTTAAGGGTGGACAAGAGTGGGTACGAGAAAGATTTTAACTATAAGCTTGAACCTGTGGCACTAAGATAAATGTTTGTTTACAGAAATGTGTAGAGCAGCATTTCTCAACCTTTTTCAGCCCTTTATCAGTAAAACATGAAAAATAATTATATGGACTGCTAATTTAAATGGGCCTAATTTTTTACCTATGTGCATGCTATTAACGTTTGCGACATGTTATACCATTAACCACATTAATAAAATGAGTTGTGAATGTTGACTTGATTCACTTCAGTGGTTCGGAAAACCTCTGCGAGTCTCGATAATACCCGAGGTGACTGCCACGACAGAACTGATGACTCATCAGTAAATTTCAAATGAATGACTACATTGACTTCATTGGCGCTTATATTGTTAAAGGAACTGTAAATTTCAAATAAATAATTGAATTTCATTTTACTTGCATTTACACTTTTAAAAGAAAGTTTAACTCCGTTGACAGCTAAAATGTAACTGTCTGTTGTGTTGCGGAGATAAAAATTATAACCCGACTTTCTTTTAATTTTACATGTTGCTTTTTGTTTATTTACGACGAATAGGTACAGAAATTCATGTAAGGATAAGAGCATCCAATGTTTACGCTGAATTCTTTGTTGCAGTTACTGGAACCAGTTGACAACATAACCTAAAAAAAATGTTTGACATAAGAGAACAAAGGGGGGAGTTTATTGAAACCCAGAGAAAGTTTACACGAACCGAAGGTAATCATAAAATTTATCTATTAAATAAATAACAGTTATTCATTTTTGAAATCATATTTTACTTAGAAATTTTTTCATAATAATAAACATTTCCGTCGTTCGAAATCAGATGCAGTTATTTAAAAACACCGTAGCCACTCCGAGAATCTAATCAGAGAAATTTCACTCACATCACGAAAATATCAATAAAAAAGATAAAAATTAACTGTTATTCATTTTTTTCTTAAAATCCTTTTCAGAACAAATTCCTATTAATACCATAGGTGATACTAGTCATTTTTGACGGCGTTAAAAACTAGTAACATAGCAAATTTCGGTTTCCTAAGAAAACACAGATATGAAATTGGAAATGAACTATTAAAACTGCTTTACATATTAAACACACCTAATATTTAATTACCAAATTAATAACAAAGGGGTGAACGAAAGATAAAAATATTATGTAGTTGCTCATTGTTAATTTAGTTTTTTTCATGGTATTTTTGATTCAATTAGAATTAAATTTTTAATATTCTGCCTGCGGACACTCGAGATCCGTGGAAAATAGATTACAAATCGCTGGTGTGGAGTTTGGGAACATACCATGTTCACTGTGCTGGTATGTGAGAGACTATATTGAACATTTATAATAGAACTGTAGTGGTGGGACGACATAAAACTTGTCTTACATCTGCTTCCTTCTTTAGCAGAAAGGAATCCGATTATATTTCCAAACACGCATTGGTCTTTCGAATAACTGCTAGGAAATAGCGTAAGACACATTTTACCATCAGATGATTGGTAGAGCTTTCTTACTGTTAGAAAAAGGCAACATTACTTATCTTAAGTACACGCAGCCATAGTAATAATATTTAAATGTTTTAATTCTATTGACTTGATAAACTGTAGTACACTATCAAGCATGTAAAAAAGATAATTCCATACAGTACTGCGTCTTCTCTATTAGGAAACCTGCATGCATGTTAGTCGAGGTGTGACTACACAACAAGGTTGGGGACTAGTACTATGCTTAGTCATTATCATGATGTGACTGAAGAATAGCATTCAGGAGTTCGTAACATTTGTAACAAAATTTATTTACAAAGATCCGCATTAACCAGTTTATTTTGTTGTGTATAAGCTATGAGCAAATGTATCAAAAAGTATTTTCGGTAACGATACTCCAACAATAATAAACAGTCATATCTCTAAAGAAAAGCGTAAACTGATTTAAGACTGTAACTGATCAGTACTAAATAGACCACTGGGCTATAAAGCCGTCGCCTATCACAATGGTTTCTAGCCGTTCTGCGGGAATCAACAGTTGGTATGTGCTGAGCAACAAGTAGAAACAGCGCTCCTGGTATAAGCAACACCTGTCTGATTCACAGCACCACGCAGAAATGGTTTGTCTTTCGCAGATATTGAGTTATTTAACAGGCTCTATCCGCCACAATACGATCATAAGCGAAAGCTCGAATACATAATGGCACATGCCTATCGTTGTTGGCATTCGTTTTAACACTTTCATACTCCACGATATTTAACAACTACTGACTGTACTGCTTATCAAATCAACTTTCTTCCATATCTTTTGATATACGCGTATTATCATTAGCAGATATGAAACAACTGTTTACTATTCTTTGGTAGTTTTAGATAAATTATGTTGAATAGTATGTTGATGTCATGGTATACAAATGTATATGTAAAACTAGGTATACTTATTAAAAGCTTACAGATTCTTATTTTGGTCTACCAGTGAATATTAACTTGACAGATGTTCCTGAAAACAATTTACTGATAATTATATAACTTTTCGGGCATGGTTTTATGATTTAAGGTGCACTTTTTTGTTGTATGGAGTTGAAAACAAAACTACTGCATACACTGTGTTATTGTCTATAAGACTGCAGTTCCTGATTACTAAAAAGCTCACGATAAGGAACATATACTATAAGAAGCTTTTAATAGTTATTCGTAGGAATAATGTTGTAGACATACAGTCACCTAAATTGCAGACAGTATCGTTAAGAGGAATAGTTTTCTGTTTCACCTATTTATTCTACTTCGTTAGTGTTCTTCCTCCTGCTGCACTCTAAAAGTAGAATTTAAATATTTCTTCAGGTAAACAGAACACACTTTCGGCCTGCATTTCTTAATTGGTACTTCTTCTTACTCCTGCTTGCTTAAAATTTTGGTAGCGTATTGGTCCCTTTTTGAGACTAACTGATCAACTGCTCGCTTGCTTGCGATATCTGCATGGGGTTAGCGTTCTTGGAAGCATCTCGTATAGTTTTTATTTCTCGCGTGACCCTACGTCAGCCAACCAAGCACTAAAAAAAATGTTCATAATATGAATCAAGATAACTAACGAATTCATGAAAATGGTTACGTTGACTGCAGATGAAATAAAAAATTTAAAATTAACAAGAACTTTAGAAAATGATTGAGAATCTTCTTTCCTAAGAATTAAACGCATAATTTAGCATTCCACAAGATTACTTTTGATAGGCAATACTGCTACAAGAAATATACTTAATTTTTCAAGTTACATGGAAAAATCAGTACGTACACACTACCAGTAAACAAACGTTTCCTGAGATTTACATAGAAACTTTGTTTGAGCCTAATCACGCTTTATTTCCTATGTATTTTGATTATACTGAGAGAAAATATTAGTTCCTTCAATTAGAAATATTTCTGCAACAGTGTTATCTTGCCATTACTGGTGATTAGAAGCCATTAGTACTTCTTGGCGATGATGTCACTTTATTGTTATGTGACATTTGTAATGATAAAAGAGATTGAACAGAGCGTGGTGGGTGAGCGGTAATGTTCTGGCGTCGTATAATGCAAGAGGAGGGTTCGAATCCCGGTCCGCTCATCCAGATTTACGTTTTCCACGGTGTCCCAAAATCACTCCAGGAAAATGCAGGGATGGTTCCTTCGAACGACCATGGTTGAATTCCTTCCTTGCTCCCAGTCCTTTTCCGCCTCTAATGACCTCGAATTCAAGGAGGCGTAAATTCAGAAAAAAAGTTAATTATTACATAATCGTGACTTGATTCATAATAATAATAATAAGAAAAAGGTGTACAATTTTTTGAAGAAAGAACGGAATTATTTTGTAGCTACGGGGTCCATGAGAAAAATATCAAATATCTTGTGTGTGTTCTGTTGGCAGCAAGCCGTTTCTTTTATTTCGAATTCTTGGGGAGCTGAGACAATCAGCTGAGGTGGATGACCCGATGCAACGAGTAACAAAGGCGACCTGACCCAAAGCTATTAGCGGAATGTTTTGCTCAGCAGGGAGTATAGGATGGCCGGGGACAGCCGATTGTGAGGCAGGCGTGACGCGTGTTCGGTTACTACGAAACGCCCACGGCTAAAGTACAGTATAGTTTTCAAAGAAGCGATTCGATCGGCGAGTCCTCTTAACACCAATAACAACGTATTGTAAGCAGCCATTAAGGTCTCTTCCTTTTTGTTTCATTTTTCGCCAGTGAACTGGGAGTAGACGGGTCCTGATTCTGGAAGAAGGATCGAATAAAAGATAATACATACACCACAAACGAAGACCACAAACACATCAAAGTTGATACAGTTCACAAATATCTTAAACGTGACCTTTCAGTACTAAAGTTACTCAGTCTGAAAACTCATCGCCACACTTAAATGGGAATTTCATTATATGTATCGGTCTTTCGGCCACTTACGCCGAAAATTAACACAGGATTTCCCCTATTGTAGCCGGTAGACCGACTGAATTCTTGATCTTCGGCGATAGCGAGGAGGTGATGCGACGTGGTAAGCTCCACACTCTAGCCTGGTTGGCCTCCTCAAGGAGTTTATCTCCTCGGTACGCATTATGCAGCAGGTTGTTACTGGGAAGCCGTTTCTGACGTTCAGATTGGAAGGAAAATTTTGTTTCGTCAACTGCTGGTCCCAGGTGGTCCGCATCGTATCTTTCGCTCTACCGACTGAGCTATGTGACCCATTCTTCCATACGTATCTTCCGTATAAATAATAAGTAAAAGTTACACAAAGTAAAAGTTACACAAATGAAACCTCTACAAATGTTCACAAACCTATTAAATTACTCTGCAACAAAGATTTTATGATTATGCACTTAACATGGTGGTGTAAAGGAAACTAATTTTTCCTGTCTGTTCCAAGTTCGTATTATTATCTACTCGGAGGAATTGTATGTCATTTTTGTTTTGTTTTGAAAATGTTCGTTTCTTCAGTAAATTTGCTTACAGTTAAAAATAAGAAATTAATCAAAAATTTATAAGGATGAAGAGGAAATTAAAAAAAAAAATTGGAATTGAAAATATAGTAGAAGCGAGAAAATTCAGTGCAATGTGAATGTAAAGATTAATACTTTAAAAAATTATAGTTTTCATTTACAGGGAATGCTTTCCAAAAAAGTCCGGCGGTGACGATGGTTGAGGAATAAAAGATAGAAACCCTGAAGACAACAACGATGTATGCTTTCAGATCTCGCCTACGCATTAACTCAGATAACGCACACTGGCGCAGCTTTCATTTGCTCTTCTTAGGGACAACAGAGTTCATTTTGTTCCATTAAAGGAAATGAATTGCGAAAGGTTTCCATTTAGAATATACTGAAGTCGTTAAGAGAAATGTGCTTCCTGAATGTACAGCATAGTGGCAGAAGCATTCCGAGAATATTTCATTTCATAGAAAAAGTAGAGAAGTTTTTTTCAATTTAATGTATGGAATTGTAACTACTCACAAGGAACTTATATATTTAATTTCTAAAAAATTATAGTAATTGTAATATACCAAAATCTTTAGAGTATTCATTACCGTTGTATTTTAGTCTAAACTAGTGGAACGTTTATCTTAATCTTAATCTCACTTACCGCATTCTCTAAAAAAAATATGTTTGACCATGTTTCCATACTAACCATTTTCTTAATGCTTTAATTCTTAACACTCCCACTTTGATTATGGCTCCGCATCTAATCAACTATTGAACTGCTTGGATAAATATCAGTTTCGGGATCTTCGACTTTGCTTAGGGGCATTTCTGTCAACTCCAACCAATTCACTGCTGGTCGAATCCCTGGATATGTCGCTCGCACTGAGGCGTCAATATCTCTGTAAAAAGTTTACAATAAAACAGTTTCAGAAAACCGGAAATGAGCTTACAATAAGAAATACGCGCCCTGTGGGCGGCAACATCAGCCTCCACGTACTGGACTCATAGGAGCAGCCCACCTCTAACCACGGCCATCTCCGACCTCAGTGAATATCGGTCACAAGTGCTCTCTCTCACAAGATTACCATGCTATGAGTTTAACTATGAAACCCTTATGATCGGGCGCGAGATCGTAGAAAAACTGAATTATTCAGAGAATGCATTAAGCAAGAATAATCTTCTACAGTGATTATATAAGCGGCATGGGTCGAGTCGTACATATTTACACCGATGGGTCCAAGACTGGCAACATGGTTCGGAGCACCTTTTTTTAGAGTACTAACGGAGTGGAATGGCTGTTTAAGCTACCCGCAGAAACATCCTCCTTTTCAGCTGAACTGTTTGCGATACTTGAAACACTGGAATACGTGCTAGAGATGCGCATTCCGAATACTGTAATTCTTACAGATTTCAAATCGGCACTTCAACAGATGGGCGATGGAATCAAAGATAGAGGGAGGACTCCACTTCTATATAACATATTGGAGTAGTTGACCAACATAAACAATCAAGGATGAACACCTCCTTTATCTGGGTTAAGGCACATGTCGGGATTCCTGGCAACGAAAGAGTGGATTCTCTTGCAAAATTAGCTGCACAAACAGAAAACCAAGAGGAACTTCTGATAGGAAGTGACTCAATCTCATTATTTCGCCACAAAACAATTGAGAACTGGAATGATATGTGGCAATCCAGTGAACAACACAAGGGAAGAGACTACAGGCCCAAATACCGACAACACAATGGTTTCAAAAAAAATATGCCACCAAAAATGCTGTGACTATAATATCGAGATTAAAATTCAATCACGGCAGATTCGAAAGCCACTTGTACATAATAAATTTAGCAAACTTCCCACTTTGCCAGTGCGACAGGGAATCCGAGGCCGATACAAATAACCTATTCTTCGGATGCAAGAATTACAAAGAAGAAACAGACCTAAAACATTGGGACATAAGTTATCCAGTTAATGTAGGCCTCCTCCTTGCTCTAGAAAATATCG
Source organism: Vandiemenella viatica (assembly GCA_031002005.1). Taxonomy (NCBI): domain Eukaryota; kingdom Metazoa; phylum Arthropoda; class Insecta; order Orthoptera; family Morabidae; genus Vandiemenella; species Vandiemenella viatica. The sequence goes on from JARYHS010013630.1 coordinate 295,602,245, forward strand.
CAATATACCAGAGGATGGTGCACTTCGTAACAAGAAACCATATAGAAATGTAACTACTCAATCTTTCAAACAATTATTTGTTTACAGAGGTTACTGTTTTCTTGTTAAAAAGCTTTAATGAACAGTGACTTGTATGTGTGTGTAATGCGTATATGTAAATGTGGGCACGTGTATATGTATATACCAATATAAAGACACAGTGCTAAATATATCTTGTATCTTGACTGTATGGCCTACAGGCCAAGTGTCAATAAAATATTTTTTTTAAAAAAATATTCGTAGTTTGGTATCTCTTACGAATTAACTTCGCACACAAATCTAATAATAAGTTACCCGTATTCAGTGGCTGACACTTACGTTCCATCTGTGGCAGATAGTGTAATTTCATTATTCTTTTTTTTGAATCCAACTAAACTAGAACCTATTTGAAAGTTAATTATACATAAATCGGGTAAATGAAAGAGGGATAAGAAACAAACAAAAATAATTTTGGAGGAACAAATTATCCTATCGTTCTAACTGCATTTTCCTTCTTTTTTCCCGAACTGCGGACAGGGTAAAAACAAATCAAGCGATTAACTTAGTTTTATTTCTCTGCTAGAAAGTCAGAAACATTGGAAATTTACACATACATCCTCCCTCCCCTCAAAATTTAAGTTCTGTTTTTTTTATGTTAGCTTTCTACTTCACGTAGAATTCAGTATGAAGGTAGTTTTTGTTTCCTGATAACATATACTTAATTCTGATGGTACCTACATTTCCAGTTTCAAGTGATTTACATTTCATTAACAGGGCATTCATTATCGAGTCTTGCTGAAGTTCCCCATTTATTTATATAATCTTACTCTTCCTTCTCTACTCATGATTAACATCTCTTATATAATGAGGATGGCGTCTGCCCTAACGTACGATACCGCGCTTTAAAATCTTCAAATTTTTCAGAGAGAGCCCTATTGGGAAAAAAACCCAGATCAAGATCGTAAATCACCCAGACGTGCACAAGAGACCAAGACCTTTGATTCTTTCTTATTTATTTATTTGAAGTGTCTAGGACATGATATTACAATTTAAAAAATTAATTAATTAATATCAAACCATCCTAAAATACAGATCAATCAGGCACAAGAAAACCATATACACCGTTGTAGACATCAAGAAGGCTTATGACTCCATCGGCAGGAAGAGCCTACTAAACATCCTAAGGGAATATGGACAAGACAATAAATCAAGAGAATTAATCAGTCAAATACTCACCAACACCATAAACAAAGCAAAATTCATGGGAAAACTCTCCAGAGAATTCGAGACAAAAACTGGCGTTAGACAGGGTGACAGTCTCTGTCCAATCTTATTTAATATAGCCCTGGACAAAGTGTTTACAGAATGGGAGAAAACGAACACTCCAGTAAAAATAGGCAGAAACACAATAAATGATTGGCTTTCGCAGATGATTCGGCTATTCTTTCAGAAAGTGAACAGCAAGTCATCAAACAAATAGAATCCCTCAAAGAATTAGCAGAAAAAAATTGACTTTTTTTTTACAACAGTCACTGAGTTTAAATACTCAGTCCAACAGGACTCGAAAAGAAGGCACAACAAAACAGACTCAACAAGATGAAAAAGGCTTTCGGACAGACGTGCAACATCTACAACAAAATGAACATAGGAATCCAATCAAAAAATATCTCCGCGCCACACAAACACTAAAATGTAAGAGGGACATCGAGAACATCCAAAAATAAGAACGAAGAATCATCAGGAAAATTATTGTATCAACCAAAACTGAAGAAGGCTACAGACTAAAGTCAAACAAAACAGTAGAGTTCCACTCAAATATAGCCAACGACATCAGAAAACGCAGACTAAAATACTACGGTCACATCTACAGGATGCCAGATCACAGATTAACTAAGAATATATTCGACTCATGCAACCATTAAAAATACCTAACAGCTGGTTCGATCAAGTAAGACAAGACCTTGAAAAATGCAAATATCAAGAGATCAGAATACCTAGATCGCAAAATCTTCAGACAAAAAATACACAACTGGGTAGTCATACCAGAAACCAAAGCCAAGAAGATCGGCGCAACTTGGACAAACGAGAGAAAACTTGCCTCCAGTAAACGGATACGAGGATACTGGAATGACAAAAGAAACTCAGACAGAAAATGACGAAGCTTTACATGATCTGTATAGGTTTATTTGCATAAAATAAATAAATTAATTAATGTCAAGCTTATAGACTACAGTGCGAAAAATGTTATATGTGGAAGAGAATTCTGCAGTTCTGATGGCCTTCTGAAGCTTTCCGAAACCTATATTACTGTACACGCTGACGTCAACTGATTGCTGACGTCATTGAAAGCTGACGTCACGCCCCCGGTTTTCGATGGAGGACTAGCAGCGGCGAGAGATGGTACAACAGTATCGAGGTGATGAGGGAATGAATGGGAGAATACTCTCAATTATTGTAATCTGATTTTGGTAACATTTCATTTTAAATTAATAACATCCATTTACTTAAAAGTATGTGATAAAATTTTAAGGTTTAAAAAACGTGGAACGTAATTGTACTTTATGGTTGAATGAAGTCATTTCAATCCCTACCGGAACACTACTTGACAACCCTTTATTATTTCCACTGAATATAATACTTGAGGTTAAGGCTAATAAAGGTAAAAAAATATGGGTGATTTGTTTTACTACATTTAATTTAATGTGAAAATTTAAATTAGAATTTTAGACAGATCAGGTTTCAGGTTAAAAACTGAAATTTTTCTATAGCCAAGACTATATGCAAATAACACTCACGGGCTTCTTCCTAGTTTCTCATCAATGGTGGAATTTATTTCAGAAAACATTTCTCACGATGATTGTTTTATTTTCTAAAACGATTTGTCATAATTTTGAAACAGCTCATTAGTATGTTTGACGCTTGGAGAGGCAGACTTCAACTCCATTTTCGACTGGTTATTTAAGAAAATCATATTCAGAGTACGCATTACTTAAACGGGGTTTCTTGTTTCATTTGACAGATAACAGTTTAAAGTTCAAATTCAATTCAGCAGAGCGACTTTGTAAGTTAATGCTGGTTCTTGGTTATTTAATTAAATCTTGGTCTATGTTGCCGAATTTGAAAATTTATGTCACTTAACTGAGACTTACAATCAAAATCTATGCTCTGGACGAGCAGTAACAGTACAGGAAAAAAAGAATGAACATTGAACAGAAGGGTTCGAGCAGTAAACACAAACTAACTTATTGACACGCATTACCAAGCCACATAGCTGTCTCGATGGGACATTGTTTCATTATTGTGTTTAAGTACATCTGATACCACTTAGATGTGTTTCTGAGGAAGAAAGTTGGCTCCATCTCATGTTTCCCTTAGACTACTGGGGGAACGACATAAAAACCGCTATCAGCACGGCCGTTAAGTTTGCGGCGGGATTTCGAGTCTCACCAGAGGTATTTCTTTTTTCAGTATGTTACGACATTGCTTACCGTCATCTGAATTATCCGGTTCTCGTGATTATCTACACCTTTCTCAACAACTTTACAGAATTTTTGTGTTCTTTCGCGTGCAGTGTGATTCAATTACCGCTGAAAAGTTATGGCCGTATATGAAGGGATGTGGTTGTGCCCAGGGTAGAAGCTATCATGCCTGAAAACTTCGTAAAGGAACATGTAACGTACCGATAGTAGAAAATTCGTAAGAACCACCGTCTTCTAAACATAATTTTCAATACGCTGGCGAAATTAAAGGTGCAGCATCCAGGCGGAGTTGAGATAAATGAACGAAATTTGGCCCCAAGTATGAAGAGTATTAAACGATTAAAAATGGGAAGTTTTACATGGAATAGTATGAGAATTACGGGAATATTTACTATGCAAGATTACTATGATTTTTAGCGTATAAGTGGTGAACGGTGTGGAGTTTAATGACACTATTTTTGTCCACAATTTCTTCTTGACCAAGTATGCCAAGGCGAAGAGTGACGACCCTCTTCACTCAAATGCCTAACTGTGAGAAAGGTTGGAGAAGTGGAGTGTTTGATATGGGTGCATCATATCGTGAAATCTCCCGAAGGTATGGCCGCAATGCAATGCCAGTATACAGATTTGCAACACAGTGGATAAAAGAAGGCTCCAGTGATCCTAGAGCAGGCACAGGTACACAGAGAAGGACAACACCACGTGAAGACCGCCAGATTGTGTGGGTTGTAAACCAACTGCTTCAAGCTGGGTTACTCTCTTTGACCTCCATGCAATGTTTTCTATCAACCTGATTTCAGTGCCAGCATCGTATTACTTCCTGTAATGTAAAACGCAATTGGACAAGTGAATGGCGTATATTTGGTTTAGAGAGGTGTTTAGATTCCGTCTGTGCCAAAAAAATAATCGACAACATGTACGCAGTCGTAGTAAAGAATCGGCTTATCATTCTATGATTTCGGAAAGTCACACAGGTACAGCCACTGGTGTGATGGTTTCGGTGCGATTAGTTTCAACAGCAGGACTGAGTTGGTTGTTTTTGAAGGCACAATGCAAGCCCACCACAGTTTGTATCGGTTGCTGCATCCTATGGTGATATCTTTCTTGCCCACCATCCAAATCGCTTCTTCCAAGAGGATAATGCCCGTCCTCATACTGTGGCCAACACAACACAAGTCTTTCAAGGGGTTAAGATCACAACAGAGCACGCCTGGGATGCCAGGAGTAGACACATTAGATCACATGGTCACCCAGCACAAAATGCTCAACAACTGACAGCACATGATAAGCAGGCGTAGGGAGATATACCCCAAGAAGTCATCCCAACACTTATTGTTTCAATGCCGTCAAGGATCCACGAATGTGTAAGTGCTCAACGTGGGTGCCCTCTTTTCTGACAATTGTATTTAAAAGTAATAAACTTCACCTGATCCATTTCAATTTGTTATCGTTTGTTCGGGGTATGACCCTGGATATACGAATGTTTGCTAAAATTCCACCATTCTTGTCTGGATGTTGCACTTTTAATTTCCGCTAATGTATGAACGAAAGCTTTTTCCGCGTCTCTGCAAAATATATTTTTTGCAGGTTTGCTGCTGGTTGGAATCAAGCTCTGCTGTGATACACAGATCCCGTGCGAGCGCTGCGACAACCGCGGTTCTGGCTGACAAAGCGTAGAAGAACTATCGAATATGATTCTAATTAAATAATTTGTTAAATAAGTCAATTATTAATAACACAAAAAACTTCATTTTGAATAATTTACTTCGATATATTCACGAGAAATTAAAATCTTTGTTTTCTTTGTACGGTTGTTAGGCATAATACTTACTGTATGGTAAAAGGGTAATCATATATATTATTTCTATAAGGTCTATTTTTGTCACAAACTATTATCTTCCTTTATACTTAGCCGAAATCAATGAACGAGGCGTCATTTTAAAGCTTATAGTCTCCATTTTCGTCACATCATATTTTAGGAAAGAAATTTTTTTGGATTTCGACCGTTAAAATGCAAAAATTTCAATATTTCTAAAATGCTGTTTTTTGTGTTATGAGTCCTTTATCACCCTGGATACCTATCTGAAATCGTTTAATGAAGTATCATTTTAAAGACTGAGATCTCCGCTTTCATCACATTATATATCAAGACAGGAATTTTTCGGAATTCGACCCGTAAAAGGGAAAAGTATCAATATTTTTGCAACGCGTTTTTGTGTAACGAGCCATTTATCTCCCTTCGTATCTAACCAATATAGATAAATGAGGTATCAAATTAAAGATTGCAGTCTCCGCAGTGGTCAAATTGGATTTTAAGAAAGGATTTTTTCGTAATTCGACCTTTAAAGGGCAAAAACATCAATATTTCAAAAACATTTTATATCTCGAACCATTTACCTCCTCGGATACCTAACCTAAATGTATAAATGAAGTAGGATTATTATTTAGTGAAATTATATATTAAGATTTTTTTTAATTCAATACTTAGAGAGAAAAGTTTTCAATGGTTCTTCAACGCATTTTTGTGTCACGAGCCATTTATCTCGATTAATACTAGTATATAACCGAAATAGGTAAATGAGGTATAATTCTAAATATTAAGGTCTCCGCTGTGGTCGCATCATGTTTTAAGAATGTATTTTTTCTGAATTTAACCCTTAAAGGGCAAAAATATCAGTATTTCCAAAATTGTTTTTTTTTCTGGCTTGAATCCATTAATTCCCTTGATAATTAAACAAAATTGATAAATGAGGTATCATTTTAAAGACGTAAGGTCTTCGGTTGGTTCCACCATATTTTAAGAAAGGAATTTTTCAAAATTCTATCCTTAAAGAGCAAAAGCATTAATAATTCAACAACGCATTTTCTGTCACGAGCCATCTGCTTTAGTCACATAATTTAAGAATGAACTTTCCTCAATTTCAACCCTTAAGAGGCAAAAATATAATCATTTCTAAAACTTTTTTTTTCCTCGCGTGAAGCCTAACCGAAATTGATATATGAGGTATCATTTTAAAGAACAAGGTGTCCACTTTGGTCACACATATTTTATAAAGGAATTTTTTGGAATTCGACTCTTAAAGGGGAAAAGAAATTATGAATATTATTTATACAACGTGTTTTTTTTGTAATTAATAGCCATTTGTCTCCTTCGATACTAACCGAAATTGATAAGTGGCATGCCGTTTTAAAGATTAAGGTCTCAAATTAGGTAAAATCGTAAATTAAGAAAGAAGTTTTCGCAATTTGATGCTTAAAGTGGTCACGTGTATGACAGTTTAGAGCCGAGTCGCTAGATTGGAGCAGCAGATATCGCAGTGATGTCAATAGACCATTTTTATATGCAATAAGTATTTCATTCGCACAGAAACACATATCACAGATATGTTGATATGCTGTGTGCATTTTGTTCAGGTTGTTTGTATTCTGTTAAGAAGCTCAAAGACAGTTTTTCGTACATACAGAATGTTTTAAAGTTTCCTAAGTGTTTCGTAAAATGTTTTGATGCGTACCTATTGCATTAAACAAATAAATATTTGCTAAAAAATTGTGATTTTGCTTTTCATTGTATTACAAGCATCTAACCTCACTATTCATCGTATTTTTTAGCTAAATTTTCGCACGGGTCGTCTAGTTTCTTTTTAATTTTATACTGATCAAAATTAAGAGGAGTAGCAGCTCTAAACTCGGCAGCGCTTTGCATATATGAATTATTTCTTGTAGCTGAGATCATCCGTTAATGTTTTTGAGTGTTTAATATGTGTCTTGTTACCGTTGACAAACGTCATGAATTATACGTTAATGGTTTCAGTATTAAATTCTCCAAAGTTAGTTACAGGATATCAGAGTAATATATCGACGAAGTATTTGCATTATTTTTAAAATAAATCGACTCTCCATTGTTGATTAACGGAATATACCTTTATCATTTAGTATAAATCAAACAATTCACCTTTATTTATCTTTAATTTCATATAAATTAACCACCAAGTTGTTATGTGCCATAAGTGAAGTATAAATACGTTGTTAAGGAGTTTGAATAAATCTGCTGCCATGCTAAAATGTCGAGTGGCGGGAATAATTTTTTTAATTGCTAGATCAATATACTTGATCACACACTGAATCTTTTTACAGTACTTATACTCACACTACAGTTTTCACATTTGTTCGGTTATATAAATATAATGCGTTTGATGGCTGCATGAATACCAACAGCGCAGCTCGTATTTCTACAGATGCGAAATAACCATCCTGAATTATTTTTAGATTCAGAACTACATTCAAGATTCCTCACGGTAGCAATTGAGATACCAGACTTTGGATAACGGCTTAAAAAACTGTAATATTATTTTTGGTGAAACAGCGCTTTTCAAATACCGTCTGAAATTAAATACCAGAAGAATATTTCGTGTAGTTGTTGACTTTCTTGCCTTTTACGCTCTTTTGATGTGGGGTTACTGGATTTTTGCTTTCTTAATATTCTCGCTCTATTTTCTTAAGTAACTAGATCTAAAGTAGGGTCTAACATCAAAATTTAACACCACAATTAAAACTGGAGTAATGTAACAATAAAACTTTGCAGTACTCCCACTTATTTTCAGGTTGTACAACGAATATTTTTCTTTCTTAAATAATAAATTAAGCGTTGCCTAACATTAGGTAACAGTAATGCATGAACTGAATGATATGTCAAATCCCACATCAATATGCCACATCGAAATTCTGTTGTTTTAAATGTCGATAGCATTTTCCTCATTTGCTTTCTTTGAAAAAACTGTTGTTTGATATTATCTATCATAAAATTTATGTGTAAGGATTCACAATTAAGTTCTGAAGGAGATGTATTCCATCACGAAATTCGTAATTGTAACATATCTACTTTTTGTCAAGAATTATGTTTAAATGTTTGGCTGATCAGCAAATTATTGGGAGTTCCACTTTCAGTGGGCTGCTAATGCTAACAAGGTAGACGTTAACGCGCCTTACTTGTAAACACAGTAATTTAAACAAGTTCAGAATCCGAAGTCGAAGTGATAAATACAAAATTTCGAGAACAATGGATGATTGGTGAAACGCATCAACGCCAATGATCGCGACGCATTAACGAAAACAAGGTAAAGTTTAATTAAAACGTCAAAGGAGGCATTGTTTAACTATTATTGAACTTCCTCTACACTATCGCCTTGCAAGTTTATTGTTATTTGAATTAACAATGGTCAGTTGCTGCTTCCTGATTTACTGGGAAATGACAGGCACAAATCACAAGCATATATTACTGTTCCAGTGTTAAAATCACATAAAAGTAAGGGAGCAGTCAATATTATCATATCAATATATGCATGGATTCCGAAAAGAAGTGTTTTCAGTAAACTTCTAGTTTACTCTTCAGTGAAAAGTAGCTTCAGCTTCACTCTGAACCGGAATGCTTAAAATGTAAAAATTGTTTCGGTAACCACGATCTTCTAGGTTATTATCATTTCATTGTATCATTAGGTTTAGCACTGTATAACGCAAGAACGGCTCTGATCGCATTCAAGCGCCGCCATACTGGACCGGGAAGATACCGCGGGTGCAGGTTCTGATTCAGGTTTCTCAGCAGTTTGCTAGGCGAATGTTGCAACCTTTCCCAACTTCCGTCTCATGAGCAAAACATTTCACAAAATTACATACAGCAATAATACTAAACACAAGATACACATACGACAACACTTAGCTACACCGTTAACATTAGAATAGGATCACCAATCCAACATTGAAGCAGGCGTGGTGATAATAATGCTTAAGAGTACATGTCATTTCGTGGCTCTAAAGAAGCCACGTAATTCGTAAATGAAATTGGCTGGGCGAGGTGGGAGGGATATTAGGGGATGACAGTAGCTGAAGCTACTACCGCAAGTTTTAACATGAATATGTATTTAATTAGTTAAATAGACAGTGAAACACCAAAAATTTTTTATAGCTTTCGAAGGGGAAATACCTACTTACTTACCTGGACACAGCGGCGAACTCGGAGAAGTAGGAAGGGAGGGGCTGATGAGGTGAGAAGCGGGACCACGGCATCATGACCTTGAGCAGCCAGTTAGGAGTGAACAGGATATACGCAGTTTTTTTTTATTTCTTTTTTTGATGGCTTTCGGTATCTGAGGCCATACAGCCAACTGGATAGTAATTATGTCACTCAGTGCTTTCAGTATCTCCAGTATGAAATTTTTCAGTTAGTTAGACACACCAAAGGACGGACATTACATTCACAGACACAACACTTAAACAACCATGCCCGCGGCCGGGCTCGAACCTGTGACCTTCTAGCCGCTACGCTACCGAGGCCGGCATATACGCAGGTACCTGCTAAATACTTTATTTAGGTATGTAAGAGAAACCATTAATCTGTATTTAACTGTTTTAACAAGTGGTTCAGGATTGATTTACAAAGTTAAAAACAGTTGCCACTGTGGTACATTATGTTTCTCTGAGTGGTCCACGTGACTGATTGAGTAATTTTTCCGCGTCACATGGGCGGCAGGAGAAATGATGCCTAATATACTTGTTCTTTTCAAGCATTATCTCCCTTACACCGTTGCACTCCATTTTTAGGATATCAATACTAGTCGATTCAAAATGGGCAGTTTTTATTTCGATATTAATACTGCGATGCTATCCAGTACCCTCCAGGAATTAACCTTAAAATCGCCGTCAGCGAAAAATCAACTATTGTCGTTGTACAGAATAACCACCCTTGTGAGCTATGTGAATTACTGAAGACGTGTCTTTAACCTCGAAACTGAGATAGCAGGGGGATGCTATATGCTATAAAGAAGGGGAACGTGGAAGACGGCGGCGGAGGAGGAGTGAAGAGGGAGGAACGAGACAGCGACTCGCAGTGGCCATTACCAGAAATTGCGCTCCGCTTTCAACCAGGCTTTCCCTCTGCGGGTCCGCTGGAAAGCCATGAATCATATTTACATTATACCCGGAGCATTCAACGAATCTAAAATGTATGAAATCAGAAGCCATCTATATTCAAATAAGACGGAGAGTGCGAGCGTGCTGGCCGGCTGGCTATCTGTTGGTACGGCCACCTCCAAAACGTCGCTTCGTGATTACCACATCCAGTGATAAAGACATAACTCTCCACACACATTGTTTTCTATAGCTTCAAGCGTAACAGATGCGGTGGTTCTAGGTATACTAAAATCGTTGTGCCACTGGTTTAAATCATCCTTAGAAACCTACATCGAACTGTCACCCGCAACTTCAAAAAACCGTTACGGCATCCGAATAGTTTATTACAGTGGTGAAATCAATCTTTAGAATGCGGTACCAGGAGTTCAGAGATTACAGATTTATTTGAAGACCAGTATCGATTACTATATTATTTCCAAAAGTATTCTTTCTGTGACTCGCAAGAACCTCAAAATGGCATAACAGATATCAATTTTTTTTTTTGCCTCTTGCTTATTGCTACTCGTCGACGTCGAGGTCATTAGAGGCGAGAAATGACTTGGGGAAAGGAATGTAACCATGGACTTTTTGAAGGAACCGTCCTGACATTCGCCTGTAGTGATTTGAGAAAATCGCAGAAAACCCAAATCTGGACCGGCGATCTCCCGAATGCAATGCAAGAACGTTATAAATGTTTGTATCAGCTGGTGTATCTACATTGATTTTAATTTCCTCCGTGCTAACTCTCACCGGACTAATGGTATTGTAATGAAACGATATCTCATTCCACATGGGGGGGGGGGGGAAATCGTATAAATATGATGCTCGCGGGAAGTAGTGCAATGCAAATGTTTCAGAATACTTGTCTTTTTTAGAAAGAAAATGAAAGCTTTTCAAGTTATTTGTTCTCCCGTTGCATGTTGACAACCATCACGACGTCCGTAGTTGTATCCATCGTTTTATTTTCTTTCTCTGAATTTCCTCCGTTTACTGCCTTCCACGTATAACAACATGCTGACATTTAGTCGTTTCTCGACTTGTCCAAAGCATGGTACTAAAATGTTTTTATAACTTCACGGTAGGATGGAAATCTTAAAAAGTGTCCTGCCAGAAACTATATTGACAAACATTTCACGTCAACCAACAACCATAACTTCGAGTGAATTATTTTAATCCACACTGTAAAACTAAAGGCCCAACAATACACCCCTGACTAAACTGTCGCAGTGGGGAAAACGCAATGTTCGGACTTGCCTAAAATTTCTCTTGTTGGAGTAATACATCTTTTATTGTTCCTGTGAAAGTTACAATACCACAATGTGGCTTTTTCTTTTTGATAAAAATATTAAATACGACGTTAATACTTAATGAAGATTGAAGTTATAAGTCTATCGGCAGCTGCTAAATATCAGAAAAAATGATAACTAGCATCTTTTGTGGCACCTGTTATCCCAGTTTCGTTAGTAATAAGGCATAACCATATGATGATCCATTATAATGCAACTTCAAACACAATCAAGTAACCTTCTCTGACACATCAGTCTGACCGTGTATGCGCGAAGTTTGTAAATTTACTGGCTTCGTGATTAGTTTGAGGATTTTCTGACTTTTTTCTGAAAAGTAATTTGAATGCCTGTGGTTTCATGAGTAGCTTTGACCCTGTATGCACTCTTCAAGTCCTTAAACCGCCAACTCTTGAAAACTGTTTCTTTCTGTTTCAGATAGGACTTGTAAACTTAACCCTACATTCTAACTGTGGAGACTTATTCTCCAATGCCCATATTGAACCTTTAAAAAAAAAATTACACCGAGTTCGGAGAGTAATGTTGAATTAATGTGCTTCTTTTTACAATTTTCTTCAAACCTTGAAGTAGCTTTTATGCAAAACAACCTTAATCGAGTCATATGATCAAGGAATTAACTGTCGAATGAATGTGGGGATGTACCTGAATGTTACGAGATGCTCTTGTAGCTACTGGCTGTTGTCAATAATCACAAAGTTCTGTTTTAAGAGCTCGTGTGGAGATGTGCTTCTCATTATAGTGTCTTTTTTTTCTGTGATAGATTTAATAAATAAGGTAATTCATTCCCACATAGTAATGCCAATCTCGATGACCACACCTCATTTCCCTTGGTAAATTAATGTGACTGTACTATTTTCGATTACAATTGCATCATGTCGATCTTTCCATTAATTTTTTTTTTTATTTTTAGGCCTCGTTTTTAGCAAACAGTAAAAATACGATGAAACTGCAAAATTCATGTTGATCACTACTCTCTAGTCGACATTCCACTGGACACAGACTGGCTTGCAATGCTTACTTAGAGGTCAGAATTTATCTCGAGTCAAACATGTATGACTGAGTTTCCGTGACAAAACTTCCATGACGACTAATATTCTAATATTACAAACTTACTTGAAAGTGTGAAATCATTTATTCCACGCGGTGATTTATCAAAATTGTTAGTGGGAAAACATAAAAATCTTCTCTACTCTCGTTTAAGATACTATTGTAGTTCTTTGAGTAAGAATCCAGACAAATAACTTAATGACATAAATCTTCGCCATACAGACGGTTAGGCATTACATGGAAAACAGCTAAAAGTGATTTATCGTACAGAAAAATTATGAAAATACTTTGGAATGTACAAATGGATGTTTAGGTCGAATAATGTGTTTTATCATTGATTTACTTGATGAACAAGGAGTATCTTTAGACTTATAGGGAAGGCATTAAATTTTTCCGTTACATATCTTTAGAGGAATCGCAAAGAAGATCTGGTAATAAAAGTAAGATGAAATTTTTCAAAGAAATTTATGACTGTTACTTAGCAGGTTGTTTTATAAATAATTAAACTGTGAGTTGAAACTGAATCCAGCTTCTGCGTCAAATACAAATGATCAGGACTGTACACAAAAGACTAATTGTAGCTATAAAACTGAATTATTTACTCTTTGTGTAGTGTCACTAATTTAGAAAGTGATGAGCGAGGATATACCTTGTTCAAAACAAAAATATAATGATCATTTGGCTGATCATTGAATACCATTTTATGGTAATGTTTTCACTTTTATTTTTTGTAAATTTAATAAGTGAAAGTTAGGTTATCGCATTGCAGGCAGAATAGGAATTAGAGGAATGGGCAGTCCCGAAGCAATGACTATCAGTACCGTAGTTTCCTACGCTGTTCGGTTGTCAGCGTTACCAAGAATAGTCGCCCCGCAGTTGACCGGGTCGGTGTCTCTGCTCTGTTTGTCAACAATCTGTTTTCGTCCAGCAGGAAGACCTTCATTGACTTTCAGATGCGCCTCGGTTATAATAGCGACATCATTCTGCCCAGGGTCCAGTTCCCGCACCGCAACTATCTTCGCTGAGGAGGCACCTTCGGACAAAGTACGGGAAACATCTCGCTAACAGTATAGCCACACTCAGCTGTCTCTGAGTTCAGAAGCAGTAACTATGGTGGAATTCACTGAGTATCCACACAGATGACAAGATTACGGTCGCTTATCACAGCATTTGCACATTACCATAAAAGAGCCGGTTATTTTCCAGACGTCTGAAAGCTAATAATAAACCAGGTTGCTTATAACATAATCCTAATTTAACCTGATTCAGTTATAAGGCACTGGATTTTTACAAGCAGTCGTCTAAAACTTATTCCTTTTATGATTTACTATTGAGAGGTGTTTGGCTCTAAAGCTTAAATCACAGGACGAAAAATTTCCTTATGGTTTACAATCGATCAGCGGCATTAGACGTCACCCATAAAAGATGACTCATGTTTGCTGGCGCAAAATAGTAGCTCCAATCTTTTTAAAATAGAGCTTAATACCGTAAAGTTAAAAATGTGTATCAACTAATACAATCCAGAAACTATCATCGCAGAAAAAAAAAAAAAACAGCATTGCGCACCACTCTAATAAGTTTTTAAGTAGATAATAATCGTTTCAATTAAAACACCGTCCAGAGAGAAATAATTAAACGCGTTTTTCGTATAAAATCACAGTTGGCTTACCTGCCTATAAGGACATCGTGAAAATAGTAACACCTACTACTAACCCATCACTCATAGTCATCACACGACGATTATCAAACCGTTTTTTTTTTTTTTTATTGTATTTACGTCTCTCAACAGCGAGGTCTTTAGAGACGGGAAAGGATGGGGGGCAAGGATGGGGGCAAGGAATGGGAAGGAATTCGGCCATGGCCTTTTGAAGGAAGCATCCCGGCATTTGCCTGGAGTGTATCAAACCGTAAAGACATGCTTACTTCCAGGAAATTTTCAGGCAGTAAGGTATTCCCTCAAATCTTTGTTCTATCAAGTGTATAAACTCTTGTATTTTAATTATGTAATTAGTAGTTAGTGAAACGACGTTATGTTGGTTTACTTCGTGAAAATATGCTTAGATATACAGTTTTAATTTTTTAAATTTCAATTTCATATTTAACTGCAAATGTTTTCGAACACAGATAATATATGACGTAAATCTTATATACATATATAAAAATATACGTGTTTTTTCCTATATTTCACTTTTCAGCCACCACTACATACCACAGATCACTGATGTTTGTGGGTGGAAGTAGCATGGAGTTTCCTATCGTGCACAACCTTGGCCGAATGCCGATAGCTGTGGGGATGTGGGAGATATAATGATTAAAGTTGGTCAGTGCAGGGCGTTTTCATAATTCGACCAAAAATTCGTATCTCCGTATACTTCTCTTTCCTGCCACAACTACATAACATAGACCTTTGGTATTTGTGTGTGGTAGTAGAATCGTCTTTCCAGTCGTGCACTATGGTTGTTAGATGTCGGTAGCTATGGGGGTATGGGAGATATGTGGGTTGAAAGTGGTCGACCTGTGGCAATTTCATACTTCTGCCAAAGACAAAAGTGTCATGGTGTATCACTTTTCAGCGAAAACTATAGATCACAGATAATTGGCGTTTGTGTGTAGTAGTAGCACAGAGTCACCTTTCGATCACAACAGCGGCCCGATTTTCAGAAACTGTGGTAGATATGGTGGTTGTAAGTGGCCGACCAAGGATATTTTCGTATTTCGACTGTCTCCGCATATGTCACTTTTCTGCCACAACTACATAGCATAGAGCATTGGTGTTTGTGTTTGGTAGTAAAATCGTATCTCATGTAGTACACTATGGTTGTTCGATGTCGGTAGCTATGGGGGTGTGGGAGAAATGGGGGTTGAAAATGGTCGACCTGTGGCAATTTCATACTTCTGCCAAAGACAAAAGTGTCATGGTGTATCACTTTTCAGCGAAAACTATAGATCACAGATAACTGACGTTTGTGTGTAGTAGTAGCACTAAGTCACCTTTCGATCACAACAGTGGCCGATTTTCAGAAACTGTGGTACTGTGGTAGATATGGTGGTTGTAAGTGGCCGACCAAGGATATTTTCGTATTTCGACTGTCTCCGCATATGTCACTTTTCTGCCACAACTACATAGCATAGAGCATTGGTGTTTGTGTTTGGTAGTAGAATCGTATCTCATGTAGTGCACTATGGTTGTTAGACGTCGGTAGCTATGGGGGTGTGGGAGATACGGGGGTTGAAAATGATCGACCTGTGGCAATTTCATACTTCTGCCAAAGACAAAGGTGTCATGGTGTATCACTTTTCAGCGAAAACTATAGATCACAGATAACTGGCGTTTGTGTGTAGTAGTAGCACAGAGTCTCCTTTCGATCACAACAGCGGCCGAATTTCAGATTACTGTGGAACTGTGGTAGATATGGTGGTTGTAAGTGGCCGACCAAGAATATTTTCGTATTTCGACTGTCTCCGCATATGTCACTTTTCTGCCACAACTACATAGCATAGAGCATTGGTGTTTGTGTTTGGTAGTAGAATCGTATCTCATGTAGTGCACTATGGTTGTTAGACGTCGGTAGCTATGGGGGTGTGGGAGAAATGGGGGTTGAAAGTGGTCGACATGTGGCAATTTCATACTTCTGCGAAAGACAAAAGTGTCATGGTGTATCATTTTTCAGCGAAAACTATAGATCACAGATAACTGGCGTTTGTGTGTAGTAGTAGCACAGAGTCACCTTTCGATCACAACAGCGGCCGATTTTCAGAAACTGTGGTACTGTGGTAGATATGGTGGTTGTAAGTGGCCGACCAAGGATTTTTTCGTATTTCGACTGTCTCCGCATATGTCACTTTTCTGCCACAACTACATAGCATAGAGCATTGGTGTTTGTGTTTGGTAGTAGAATCGTATCTCATGGAGTGCACTATGGTTGTTAGATGTCGGTAGCTATGGGGGTTGAAAATGGTCGACCTGTGGCAATTTCATACTTCTGCCAAAGACAAAAGTGTCATGGTGTATCACTTTTCAGCGAAAAACTATAGATCACAGATAACTGACGTTTGTGTGTAGTAGTAGCACAGAGTCACCTTTCGATCACAACAGCGGCCGATTTTCAGAAACTGTGGTACTGTGGTAGATATGGTGGTTGTATGTGGCCGACCAAGGATATTTTCGTATTTCGACTGTCTCCGCATATGTCACTTTTCTGCCACAACTACATAGCATAGAGCATTGGTGTTTGTGTTTGGTAGTAGAATCGTATCTCATGGAGTGCACTATGGTTGTTAGATTGCGGTAGCTATGGGGGTGTGGGAGATATGGGGGTTGAAAGTGATCGACCTGTGGCAATTTCATACTTCTGCCAAAGACAAAAGTGTCATGGTGTATCACTTTTCAGCGAAAACTATAGATCACAGATAATTGGCGTTTGTGTGTAGTAGTAGCACAGAGTCACCTTTCGATCACAACAGCGGCCGAATACTGTGGTACTGTGGTAGATATGGTGGTTGTAAGTGGCCGACCAAGGATATTTTCGTATTTCGACTGTCTCCGCATATGTCACTTTTCTGCCACAACTACATAGCATAGAGCATTGCTGTTTGCTTTTGGTAGTAGAATCGTATCTCATGTAGTGCACTATGGTTGTTAGATGTCGGTAGTTATGGGGGTGTGGGAGAAATGGGGGATAAAATGGTCGACCTGCGGCAATTTCATATTTCTGCCAAAGACGCATGTGTCACGGTGTATCACTTTTAAGTGAAAACTATCAATCGCAGATTACCGGCGTTTGTTTGTGGTAGTAACACGGAGTCACTCATCGATTACAACGTTGGCCGAAATTCGGTAACCGTGGGAGTGTGTGAGAAATGGTGTTTGAAATTGGTCGATCATGAATATTTTCGTATTTCATCCAAAGACTTGTGTGTATCCGTAAATTTTACTTTGCTGCCGGAACTACATAGCGCAGAAGACTGGTATTTGTGTGTGGTAATAGTATCGAGTCTCCCATCGTGCACTATGGTGGTTAGATGTCTACAGCTGTCAATATGAATACAATCACGAATGAAGTTGTGGGTACCAGCTATTATATTATAAATGTGGAAGTAAATTTCTGTCTTTTTGTTACGTTTTGACGACTAAATGGCTATATCAATATTGATGGAATTTAACAATGAAATAGTGTAGGAAGGACACAGGACATTTTTTCGGTATGAATAACAGTTTTAGACAAGAAATTGTAAGAACTTATCGAAAGATGAAAGACAGACAGATTCGTGTGTTAGTCTGTAATGTTACGTTGGTTGCTCAGTCACGCAGTCTGTTAGTGTTTGATTTATTAATAAATTTCGATAAGAAACAAAACTTATTATTTAGTATAGAAGTCAATTTGCTCTGCACTGTACTATTCATTTGTGTCTGTATAAAAGTTTCTGGCACCAATTTGTCTTCCTTTTTGACATGCCTTACGGACGTAAACCTGGCCTAAGGTGCAGGTCTAGAAGACAATGTGCTGCTATTAGAGTATAAGATTCAGATGCTCATGTTGAATAAAGAAGAAAAAACCAAGCTGAATTAAAGCTGCTATCAGTTAACCCCCCCCCCCCCCCCCACACACACACACACACATCCCCGCACCATCGCTTACTTTTCTGTTTTTAAATATGTTGTAAATTGATTCTCTTCATGAGACAGATTAGACGATAGGATGATATAATGATGGCTTTCCATCATATTATGTCGACTCGGTGTTGTTTGGGACAAATCTTACGTTACTAACAGTTTTCTATATCCAATTCTGGAAATGAAACTCCAAGTCCACGCGTACGAAGTCGCGGGTAACAGCTAGTATATTTATAAATAACTAGCATTTACCCGCTGCTCCGAACGCGCGGATCTTAGCGTGGGTAGAAATACGGGTTGTCTGCCTCTTTTTCCATACAACCGAAACAGGTAAAAACGTTTAGAAATTTGGAGTAACTGCATCCTCAAAATGACTTCACGTTTCGCACTTTCTTTTTTCGGAAAAATTGCCACATATTAGATTAATAATGCCGAAATATGGGACTCTGCGCAACCGCGAAATAACACAAAAATTGTCGGTGCAAGGATCATATCAGCATAAACAGCCTCGTTTGTCACAGAGGTAGAAAAAAATTATGAGAAATTCGATCTGCGGTATCCAACTCGGAAATTGGGAATTTGTTCACAAAGGAAGCAATGGATTATCTCCGATGCTTGTATCGATTCTACATCTGCGACAAACATTTTTCTATTTGTTAATTTCATGCGACTTCTTTACAACGGAGGAAAGCGGAAACGGAAAGAAAACATTACAACAAAGGATTTAACTAACATTTCAAGAGATTTTTTTTATATTAATTTTGCATCACCTTCGGCATCTAATAGCTGGGCGTCTCTCTCATATTTTGTCATTTTCAATTTAATTTGTGATGACTTCTTCGAAAAAAGGAGAGTGCAAACGAAGTAGTTAATCCAAATTTTGTACCAGTAGTAGGCAGCACTTCCCCCCCCCCCCCCCCAAATGCTTTAACCTTTCTGTTTTAGTATCAAATATTAATACAGAGAAGCAAAATATATAAATTTCATTTAAAAAATTTCGGTTCTTTCAGTTATTACCTGAGATTCGGTTTTCATACCGATGTTCGAAAGTTTTTTTTGTTTGTTTGTTGGACTTGTATTTGAAAACAATATAACATATGAAATGTAATAAACTAAAGCTGCGTGAAACATTATCACTAACGGTCCAGTAAGGGAGTACCAAAAATTAATTGTCCTTGAGGTAAGATATTTACTGAGGACAGACCTTTCCGATAAAAAGTGCATGTTAAAGATAGATTTTAGATATATATCGCCTCACGAAAGTTACTGTCTGCGGTAGTGATGGCGGTACAGGCCGCCGCCAACGATATCATTTGCAGCAACGTATAGATTAAGATCGGTGGCAAGATGTCGTAATTCCATATGAATACATTCCTACAGCTAGAGTAGCAACACGTATTTTTTTTCTTAGTAACTTCTATGCAACTACCCACATTTCGAGCCATTTTTGTTCACTGTATCATAAAAGTGAAGTGCCTAGATTGAAATGTACCATGAACTAGAAACAAATTTTGCCAAAGCCATCAGAAAATACACACTGAACATGCAAAATAGGTGTTTTGTTTTATGGAGTAGCTTACTTCGCGATACATGTCATCATGAACATGGCATTTCTTAAAACACTTCATCAATTACTAACAATAATTGAATTCCTCATGCCTTTGGTTGCTGCAAGAACATTCTGGGTCATTTCAACCCATCCACAACTTATAACGTTATTGCCCTTACAAAATCAAAAAATGAACATACACTTAAACACATTAAATGTTTCACCAACTACAATGCGGGTAATGACGACATTGTCTATTTTAGGATTCGAAATACGCATAGCGTAAATTATAATAATTAATTTTTAATACACTTTCATTTTCAAATGCAATAGGGCTAAAACACGCGCAACAATAAAGCTACTGAATCACAATGTAAAGTTAGCGGTTGTGGTTAGGTTAAAATGCGGCCCGGATTTCACAATCAAATTGCAGCGACAAAAAACCCTATAATATTTATATTAAGCATTAAGTAACTTACCGTAAATATCACAATTCTTATTGAAGATTTGATATATATATTATATAGTAGTTTAAGTATTTAATTCCGAAAAGCAAGTAATTACAACCAAAGATAAACCATTCAAAGATTAGTATATTCATCTTTGGTCAAAGTCTTAAACTCGTAAGTTTTACAGTAAATTATATATAAGTAGTGATCATTACGTTTTATTAAGGTGTTCCGTTTATTTACTGCATTCCAGAAAACTGAAAAACTATTCGAAGTCAAAATATTAATCAGAATCATTAGCTAAGCTGTATGAATTTTCGTCAGTTTATACGAAAGTAGAGCATGTCTGAAAGTGCATTATGGTCCGTGGCCAGCAATTTTCCTTATAAAAATATTTTTAATTGCATGTTCCTTGCCATGGTCCACATAAGTCATTAGCTATTTTCCCAGATTTTGACTGGCAGCATTAGCTGTAAAAACTTTAAAACACCATCCAAATTGCTGCGGTACTTATTGCGCGATACCCGTTCCAGTAAAGAGACACACGCAGCTTGCTTACAGATATATAATAGTATAGATGACAGAGCAGTGTCAGGTTTCTACCCAACCGATTGGGAGGAGGGGGGGGGTTATATTCGTACAGATAGCTAAACAAAAGTATTTATGGAAACATCATGAAATTACTTACAGCGGCGCTCTTGTAAAGCTGTTTCATATAAATATATAGGAATGTAATTTATAACATTTTAAAAGTTCCAACGACAAACTGAGCTATTTGTCAAAAAAAAGTCACTTTTAATATTCGTCGTTATTCATGATTCTGAATCAGTCTAGTTTCAGCGCTTATCTCGTTGTTTCTGGGGTCTATGACATCCTTTACACACTGTTATACAATTGCTAACAGTTTCATCAAGCGTGCTGGGTGGGCGGTAACGATCAAGCCTCGCATTCCGACGGACGTCGGTTCGAATCCCCGTCTGGCCAACTAGATTTGGGTTTTCCATGGTTACCCCAAATCACTCAAAACGAATTCTAGGACGATTCCTTCAAAATACCATTGCCGAATTTATTCCCGTTCTTTGTCCCCAATCCTTTATCGTCTTAAAGCGAAGTTCTAATTTCTTTCCTTGTATTTAACAGAATGAAGAATCCTGTTTCTGGCATCAAAAGCTTTAATTAAACACCACGACGACGATATGAGGTTTTATTACGTATCGTGGACGTAATGTAAAGGATGCATAGCATACGCGAAAAATGAAAATAGTTGCTAAGTCCACCGAAAAATACTACCAATTAATTGAATCATAAGATGAACTGCAAACGTTGAGCAATATTCTGCAGTATTATCCTGATGAGTTTTGTGTTGTGCTTGTCACAGTTTATTTTAACGGAAAAAAAATCCAAAGATTCAGCCGAATTTGTTTGCAAGCCCGTCTCATAAAATTAAAAAATAGAAATCGTAACCGCTTGACATGCACCTAATGTGCATCATTATACGAGATTACATACAACCTATGATTTTTCTTTACACAAAGCAAAAAACAAAAACCTGATATACTAGTACGACGCTATTGTTGTTAGAATGGTGCTAAATGCACAACTAGGTTATAAATGGCTTTTGGGGACAGTAAAGAACCTCTTTGTACCACGGAGAAGTAGTAATTTCGAAATACGTAAATTACACCAATACCTTGAATTGGTTTAGGCATACAATGTGTAAAGCGCGAGTTAGTAATGCTTATGTCGTGGTGTAAAAGGAGACAATACTAACTTCTTCGAGTTACAGAATGCACGTAAATGTTCTTTCTATTTTCATTAGTTTTTCAGGATAACGTGAAATTGAATACAGAAACGTTTCAGCCAAAGACTCATTGGAGACAAACACATCACTTGTGATGTAAGAACTGAGTAATACTATTAAATATTCCATAGGTATGCGGTTCCATACAAATTTTACTGGGCTTTTTAACGGTTGCCTTCCATTGTATTCGTACAGTTATTAAGTACTATAGTATGTGTCGATGGCAAACACAGATGTTTGTCTGTCTTGAGAACGGTGTCCCCGGGTTTGATAAATTAATGAAGTGAGAACTTAAAACCCGGTAGTTACCCTTTCTGACCTAATCTTCCAAAACATGTCTATCGGGAGCTGTATAGGGGAAGAATCGCTATGAATAGTATTGGAAATAATGTGCTACGAACATACAGAAGGAGTTAAAGTCACAAATAACACAAACATTTTAGTTTCATTTTGGAACCCATTAACGCATTAAAATAGCGGTACGCTTTTCTTCTACGGTTATAGTAGTTTGTGTTTACTTTTGCAGTTGCAGAAAGTAATGTGTAGAAGACACTTAGTCCCCCTTTTTTTCCCTGAGGCTAGTTGGACCGCGGCGCCTGGCTCGACTCCCGGCCCATATTTCAGGATGTTTACCCGCCGCCATTGTGGCCGATCCTCCGCCAGGACCTCGTTTATCACGGCCCGTGACGCCATAATTCTCGCATTTCATATTCATAAAATGGAGCTCGGGGCTGCCTGCTTGGTATGCGGCCGCCGCCTCAGGCACGCCAGACTTGACTTCTGGCAAGCGGAGCCCCTGGGCTCGACTCTCCCCGCAGCCCGCAAGGCACGGATTACGCTCACATAGTCAGCTCCGCGTTCCGGTCAAGGTGAACACGTTTCTAACACACATCCCATGCTTGCCATCAAAAATATCAGCTTTTGTAATTTTCACACGCACTGTTAGAACCGTAAGTCAGTATCAACAGAAAAAGGTACCAATAACAATAATAGTTCAGATTGATCATGATGTGATGATTTCTCTTAACCTGCTTGGTCATCTTTTGCTGGTCGATGACGTCACAGGATGTTTCCGTACGTTGTTCATAGATGTCATTGTTATAACGTTTTTTTAAATTATGGCTTTATGCCTCGTCGACGTCGAGGTAGAGGCGGGTTGGGACAGGGGACAAGGAACGGGAAGGAATTCGACCATGGCATTTTTGAAGGAAACATCCCGGCATTCGCCTGGAGTGATTTGGGGAAACCATGGTAAACCCATATCTGGGTTACACCGAAATATATCGATAACTACCACGAAATATATTAATAGAAAATAATTATTAATTACTATTTGTCAATTATTCTTTCCTTAAGCCCCTTTATTTTGAAAGGGCGTTTAAAGTAATACCTGCATAAAACGCGATGGCACCTGGGATCGAACCCCGTGGGTGAACGATGATGCTGAGTCTTGACATTTGGGAGGACGTGTGTAGAAATGTCGTTCAACCATCCAGCTTTCGGTTTTCCCGAAATCATTCCTCGGCAGTTCCTTCAATTACGTGTCTCCAAATCTCTTTCACCTATAACGATATCGACATCAACGAGGCATAAAATACAAATAAAAAAATTCAACTAGATTCAAAAGAGACATAAAATGAACTAATGTATTACAAATTAAATATTAAAGTCAATCCTAGATTTAATCTGTTACTATTAATATTCACGCCTTTCAATTCGTACGGCTTCTTAAATCTTTAAAACAATATGTTCAACTTATTATTACGCGAAAGAATAGCACATAGTTTGATTTTTGTTATTAGTTAAGACCTAGTGAAACCAAATCTATTACTCGAGTTCGGCCTTGATCCTCCGTACTATGACAAACAAAAATATTTGAGAAAAGTACGAGTACAGTGGTAAAAATGATGTAGTTTTGAACTAATAGTTCCATTATTAAATGATATAAACCTGATAAATGGCTATAACAGCAAAAAAACCATACTTATAAAAAAAAATAATAACGGTTCGTGTCAAGAAAAGTTATTGCGCATAATATTATCAATAGAAAATAATTTACTGTCAGTTGTTGCCTTTGTCGAATGGCGCATGTTGCAGACTCCAAGTGCTGCTAGCAGGAATTGACCTTATAAAGGCCTGTGCTTTTATTGCTGATTTAAGGAAATAGGACGATGGGCGCGTCAAACTGGTCTTTGCTACACAGGGCATGCTGAAGCCCTGGGGATGGAGTAATTTTCCACTAGATGTATAAAATCACGCAGTAAATCTTTATGGCGCCCGAGCTCTCAAGATCCTAATCGCCAGGCACTGCTGTCCTGTTATCTGCAAAATAATCGCTGGCAGGCTGCAGGAAGGCTTGAGCGCAGTCTCAACGAGATTGTGGAATAAAACCTGTTATCGCGGCCCTAGCAGAATCCACTGTATAGCTACACGGTCCTATCAGGAGTCACTAAGCCTGTGTTTGTTGCTTTTAGTGTCTTCTGCTCTCTGACGACTGTACACTTACACGTCTTTGTTCCATTGTTCTCCTTGGATTACTTTTGCATATCAAGAGTGTATAAAAGTAATCTGAAATGAACTTGTACTTTCATGAATACTTTCTGTTCTCGATGAAGAGAATATCATATCTGACTTCCATCATAAATATTCGGTATACTATAAGCATAAAAATTGTTTCAAGTAATTTAAAACACCGAAAATTTCACACCACTTTGTCTTAAAAAGTGATAATCACTACCACCTATTATTTCCGGTATCGCTGCTATCACAAAAATGAAATCTAACTGTGATGTTAATAAGTGAAAATTTCAGTTGTGCAGCAGGTATGAAATAAACATTACTCTCAGAACAGTGCTGACTCGAAAATTATTCCATGAATAATTCAATTCTAAATACTGTAATGATTTGTTCTCCCAAACAATTTTCTTTCAAGCTCTATTCTTAGCTGAAATCTTTCGTCTCGTCAGAATCAGGAAAAATAAATCTGCAGCGGTGACCGAAGCAGGTGCATTGTTTCCCACCGCTAAATAGCTGTGTATATTGTTGTTGAAAGTTTTATATTCGTCTCAATTGTAATGAAATGAATGGGATTGATATAGAATCACGACAAATTATACATATCTGTGTCCTATAGTTAGATTGAGCTGCCTGGTGGCTCAGTGGTTAAGGTGTCTGACTACATATCCAAAAATCCACGGTTAGAATGTCCGTCACAGGGGGATTAAAATATACTCTTAAAACGACCTTCACCTCAGACATAACTTGATCTTCACTGTAAAGTATGCCAGAAAGCTTCAGTGTTTCGTATTCCACTTTAAACTAAAGGATCCCTTTACCCGGTAGGGTTACCGGGTTAGATTTGGTAAGAAGGAAAGGAACTGGACACCCTACCCCAGGCTAAGTTTACTTCCTTCTAGAGGATCCAACCAAACTTTGGGTTGAATATGCAACCTTAGCTTATAATTTGAAGAAAATAGCTAATAAGAGTGTATTTGATTTTCACATTAAGATCTAATTGGAATTTAATTTTTCAATACGAAATTGTCTCCTTCACTGCTACAAATAATAAAAAGTTATGATTATACATGTCCCTTACTTTAATAAAGTATTTCAAAATTTATATCTACAGACAGTGCGAAGCTCTACCCATATGAGCAATTAGGCTTCGCTGTAACTCAATCACTAATTTGATTGGCAACCGTGGCATAGAACATGTGTTGACATAAACACTGCAAAGAATGTCTGTCGATCTAGGAAACTTTGGAGTTATCGCTAATGATAAATCTGATATTACGTCTCGAATGCTTGTAGCTTATCAGAGAATGTTTCCTAGACAAGTCTTTACAATCGCCTAAAAATGCCTTTGGGTACATGTCTACCTGCTGACATGTGCGATGGACCCTTGAATTCGGCACGGGCCTTAAGTATGTATTGATTAAACAAACGATATGTGTTTAGATTTTTTTGTCCTTTGAAGGTACTTTGTTCTTTAAGGTTCTCTACTAAATTAATAAAAGCTATAGCCCTTCGTAACGTTTTGCAACTCTTTACAACGTTTTGTGTCGTACTGATGTAGAGGACCGAGCGTACTGGGTGAACGGTACCGCTCTGGCCTCTCATTCGGGAGGACGCCGTTTCGAATCCCCGTGCGGGCATCCAGATTTGGGTTTTCCATGGTTTCCCCAAATCATTCAATGTGAATGCCGTGATGCTTTCTTCAAAAGGCCATGGACGAATTCCTTCACTTCCTTGTCCCCAATCCTATGCCGCCTGGAATGACCTCGACGTCAACGAGGCGTAAAGCCACAAGTAAAAAAAAAAAGAAAAAAAAGATATACAGACTAGGTAATTTTTTTTCGAAAATACATTTTTTACTCTCTCTGAGTTTCAGGCACCACTGTTTGGATTGTCGGTTTCGTACTTGTGTACAATTGCTAAAAATCATATTTTAATTGCCGACAGCCGCAATGAAGATTTACACAAGACTATTTCTCTTCCATTGTCTTAGATTTCACATTATCTCTATTATTAATTATATCTTTGCTGACATACCAGTTCTATCTGGATGTATGCTATGTCAATTAATGCAATTGTAAATCCCTATGCATTTGTGTGTTAATATCGACCTGTTTTCATCCCTTTTCATTGTTCCATCAAATATTAATGTTAGATGGCATGGTAGTATATTTACAATAAAAGTTTTTATACTATTACAAGAAACTGTTTTCCATACTAAATATTTATTGGTATTAGTTAAAAGTCCGGTTTTAAGTATCGCACACTTTCCAACGTCACCACTTGTTACGATTAAAAATTTCAGTACTGCCACCAATATGCTGTTCTTGTAAATTTCAGTAATAGGTTATTCTTTAATTTAGTTGTTAAGGTTCTTAGTCAATTCGTATTTAATTGTTTAAGACATTTATCCCCCACAATATAAATAATCCCTAGAGATTATCCTTCACTGTTGTATATCACTGACAGTAAAGTCAGTAAAAAAAACGCTGCCTTAGACAAAGGTTACTCACCGGTTGCTAACTATTTCTCCACGATTTGCTTGTTATCTGTTGTAAGCTCGGCAATGTAAATGTTAGCTTGATATTCGGTGGCATATAAATCGGATTTTGTATTTTTAAGTAACGATGATCAGTTTGAATGTGAATGATCCATTTAAACTTCTAGTTACGTGGTACAAATTTCATTTTAGCGACAATGTTTTTGTTAAAATACTGATAGTATTGCATTCGTACTGTACACGACTGGCCAACCACAAGAAGCGTTGCAGGTAGGGGAGCGGGTTTTGCTTCGTCGGCTGCAAATCGAGTTCCCCACCATTAACCGGCGACGTGGCAAGCTGTCTGTCAACAGGTAGATCCAGGTTCTCACAAGCAATGTAAAAGCAGACTCATTATAGTAAGTTTCTTTATAAAGTGGAGATGCCAACATCAAGCGCAAATATTCCTTGTTTAAGTTTTTTACAGTTTTAAGAGAATGTGGTCAGCATTTATGTTTAAGCTTAACTAAAATTTGATAAGTTATTAAAAATATAATATATATAGAGACTGTAAAACCCCAAGTATAGCTGTATTGCGTGAGTAATAGAGTTCTCATTGTCTTTGGTTCTTTACTGCGAATCTGAGCGGGTGATCTTGCCAGATATTCCAAACAGAGTCTTTCCGTAAATCTGAACCAATATAAGATCAAAGTTTCCTGAGTTTAACTATCAGCTGAGAATCTCTCAAAATCTTAACCGATGATGGAAGTTTTTGGACACAAATTACACACTCTAATGATGATTCACAACAGCGCTATATCAAAAAGTGATAAAGTTTGGCTTAAGTTAATGATAGCGATCCTAGACTTCACAAATAGTATAATTGAAATCGAATCTCAGGAGACGATACCATCCCAAGATTGATTTTTGCCACTTACAAGCATATACAACCGATGAAACAATAAACCAAGTCAATAATTAGCGAAGTAAAGCTAAAAGTTGAAGATTGCAAGAAATAAGTAAAGCTCACTACTGCCGTGAAGCATTTTGTGTACCATTTAGAGTGTGCGCAGAAGACAATAAAAACGGGAACTAATACACAAAATTCAGCTGGACAGTAAGCCAGAATTCACTAACACAGGAAACTAATTTGATCTTTAACGTCTTGGAATTTTAAAGATTTTTTAGCGACATATACTGTAGAACAACATACATCCGGCGTTATTCAGTGTTACAACTGTTTACGATTTGGTCACGCGAATAATCAATATCACGTGCCTGTGTCAAACGTAAGGGTAATCATGCAACCTGACGTTGTGCCTCCCATGATACAAGCAATTACAGGAAGAATACCTGTACCACAAACTAATTGTAACCTATAATGTAGTTCTTAGTGATGTTACTGTAAAATCATAGACAAGACTGCGATTAATTGTAAACAGAACTTACAATAATCTTTCTGCAATTTTCCATACGCCGTCTTAAAGCTTCTTTCCAAACATCTTTAGTGTTTTGTATGAAGTAACAGCAGGGCATTGGTACCTATAAGATAAAGTAAGTAAAACTACTATGTTATTATTATTATTATTATTATTGGTGAATTCTGCCAATAAATGGAAAACGTTAAGCATGTGACCCAAACAAGTTTTCTTCGGAATCTTTTTGTTGTTTCAATAGGCTTTCATTTTTTCCGATAAAGCTTGTTTGTGTTCTCCAACCACTTTGGTCTGTATTTTTGTTTGTTTTTGTTGCTCAGTTATAACTCCCATTTGCCTACATTGTGTCTGAAGGTGTCTCTTTCTAAGATGTCGGTTGCTCCTACGTTTACATTTTTAAGATCCTTCCGAATTTCATTCAGCCAAGGTGTTGGGTTTTTAAGTGAAGTTACATAATCTATTACCTTTTTTGTCAATCGATTTTCTGGTAAATTCTGAAGGTATGGTACCATGTTGATTTTACCGTATTTTCTCAAACTTGCTATTTCTGTCTTTGAACATATGGATTCAGTTTTCTCGAGTGAACCCTACTTTTTCTGATCATTCTTTGAGTGTCTCAAGCTGTTTGATGGCAGTCTTTTCATCTTCTGCTAGTATCGCTAAATCATCCAGAAAAGCGAGGTATGGTATGTAGAGGTTGTTTCTGGAAAAGCCAAGTGGGATTGGCTTAAAACATTTACATTTCTTGAGTTCTTTCTCCCATTCTTCCATAACCTTGTCTAGGACGATGTTGAACAAAAGAGGAAAGAGCACATCGCCTTGTCTCTTACCTGTTTGAACGTCAAAGGGTTCTGAAATTTCTCCCATGAATTTTACTTTAGATTTAGTGCCAATTAGAGTTTGTTTTGTGATTTCTCATGTTTTTGGATGTAACCCCATTTCTTCTATTGAGTCGTATGCCTTTTTGAAATCAACAAATGTGCATACTAGGGATTTTTGTCTGAGTGCTCACATTTTTATTATGGTTTTGAGGTTGATAATTTGTTCGGGGCACGACCTGTTTGGTCTGGATTCTGTTTGATATTCTGCTAATTTAGGTTCTAACTGCTCTTGTGTTCTCTTCAAAATACAGGATTAAAGAATTTTGTAGGTGACTGGTAGGAGGGAGATCCCACTAGAGTTGTTTACATCTGATTTGTTACCATTTTTATGTAGTGGGTGAATTAGAGGAATCTTCCAATCATCTGGTTTTTTTCGGTTTGCCAAATGTTTTGGATTATCTGTGCAATTTCTTTGAGTGAATTTGGACCCAATTTTTTTAAAAGTTCCGTTACAATTCCATCTTTGCCTGACGTTTAGTTGTTTTTAAGTTTCTTTATATATGCATAAATTTCTTCTTGTGTTGGTTGTGATGAGTTCTCTGTTGTTATTTCAGACTGTATTTTCGGGAACCTCTTTTTGGGTTGCGGAAAATTTAAGAGCTGTGAAAAATAAATGGCCAGCTCTTGGCAGTTTTCTTTATTTTTCAAGGCAAGTTTGCCTTTTCGTTTTCAAAAACATAGGTTCTGTGGTGAGTACCTTTTAATTTAGTTCGCGAAGATCTTGTTGAAATCATTGGTGTTTTAAGTTTTGAAGTTGTCTTCGATTGTCTCTAGTTGGTCGTTGACATATTTTCGTTTGTTTTGTTTTAAAATCTTGGATGTTTGTTTGCGAACTTGTAGAAATTTACTGTGAGTTTCTTCAGATTTGTTGCAATTGTAATTTTGGAATGCCTTTTTTCTTTCTTCTAGTGCGGTATCACATTCCAGATTCCACCAAAGGTGCTTTGGTTTTTTTTGAAGAGGAATCAATTCTTTCGCGCTTTTGATTATTTTAGTCCGAAATGTCTATCAGTCTTCCGCAGTTTCTTCTTCCCATTTTTCTTTGATTTTGGGGTCTGATTTTGCATAGAAAGAATTTTGGAATCAAAATTTTCTGTTGAGTGTGAATTTAATTTTTATTCTGAATAAATAGTGATAAGAATCTATATTTGCCCCTCTGCGTACTTGCACATTGTTAATTTCTTTTTGATAGTCATACGACAATACAACATGATCAATCTGAAATTCCTCTGAATAATGGTTGGTTGATCGCCATGTTTTTGTTTATTATATTATTATTGTTATTTTTATTACTTGCCCAAACGCCTTGAGCACCAGGAAGAGTGCACTCTGACCTCTAATAGTGACAAGGAAAATCAAAAGTATATTTACTATCATGCTGTATGTTTGAGATTGAGAGGTTGAAACGCCTGTTAGGCAAGTATAAAATTGGCACATTGTTGGTGTGCTGCAGTATATGACGATAAGTCGACACAAATTTATTGAAATGACTATAAACTAGACATTATACCTTATCTTTCCCCACTTGTATCACATAACTATCCTGGAGAGAGGCCAGATGGGGCAAAACAGTTGACTCTTGAACGCGATTATTTCATAAAAAATAATTTATTATTGATTACAATTAAAGACTGAGGACTATTTAAGAAAAAAAGTACTAGTGAGTTCTAATAAAACTGATCTTTTTTAAAAAAGAAAAAAGAAAAAAAAAAAAAAGAAAAAAGAAAAAAAAGAAAGAAAGAACGCATGGAGACACCATACTATCTCACCTTCTTCTGCTAACTAGAAGTAATAATAGAAATGACAGAAAATCCTGAAACAAATTTATAGAGCTCGTACCATTGCGATATTGTAATTTAATCACAAGAAATGATATTAAAGCCGTAAGATTATCACTGTATCATTACATTAACTACAAAAATAGCGTGAAATGTTAGGATATGAGCGGCATCTCGCCACATTACCTTTACCTTTATTTTGTGAGGAGGCTGGAACCAGTGTCAAGGAAACCAAGCCGACATCTTAGCAAAAGGAGGAAAAGAATTTCCATTCGGCATAGTCTCCGGTCTTCTATCAGCGTACCTAATTAACGTTAAAGAGACCTTAAAATGTAGTGACGTCAACGGAAGATGTGGATAGGACTACACGGTAAACGATTGTTTCCAATACAGCATTGACGCAGTGGTATTTGTGCCTTCCGGAGCATGGTTGATTATTTTATGCAAATAATGTGTGTTCTATGCGAGAACCGGCTTGATGCAAACCTCCATTTCTTCCTCAGTCAACCTCTTAATCTCGGCATAATTACTACCACTTACGTCCTCAATTATCTGTTTTATGTGTCTTCCCCACTGTTTGGAGGCTGACAATTTAGATGAGGAGATACCAATACAGTGTCTCCCAAACCCTCATCCTTTAAGTGCCAATGTTAGAATTTCATGCATGTACATTTTTAAATGGAGAGAAAAAATTTCTTTTAATCTTTTAAGTAGAAAGAAATCTAATAGAGTCGCTCGTTTGAAATTTAATGCAAATTTTGCTTTAATTATACACTTCGCTGAAAACAACTAAAAATATACGTTACAATATGTTTTATGCATCTTTTTAGCGCATACACATGACACTTTTTTCTTGAACAAAAGGTGGACACATTGTGGATCAGAAATCGGAATAATTCCCTTTACATTAATCGTTTTATATTCGTCTTAACCAGCCTATTAAGTTCGTATTATGGTTAGTACGTATATATAAAATGTGAAACAAGAATCGAAATCTTTTCTAGGTATCCGAAAACAGACATCTATTGAAAACACGAAATTACATTTAAGTAATGGAGAATAGAATTTATTATAAACTAGCTTTGCCCGGCATCCACTGCAATGCCTATTTTTATTTCTTAGTAGGTACACAGGCGTTAAGCAGACACATGTACATGTACAGAATAAATGAAAGTATATGGATTTTTGTGCATCAATCAAATTGGAAAAAATACTTTAAAATTCTGATGTTATACTCCTTTTGATCATCTTGTTATAAACATTCTCCATCACCATTCACTTTGGTAGAGTTCCCTATCGTTTTGGGGATTCATGCAAAACAAGGAAAAGTTGCACTTGCAAATTTGTCTTAAGAGTGGTGGAGGGGGACAGCGGGTGCAGTTGTGTAAACTAAATGTAAACATCATTTTCACTTATTTTAAAAGAAAGTCCCTTTGACATCGAATAAAAACTGTAGATTTGTGTGTGGTCAAATTCAAGTTCTAATTTCTTCGTCAGCAATTGTCCGATCGGAATCGGTCCAACGCTGATTGACAGGAAATTATATGTTCTCTAGAAAAGTCGCTATCTACTTTAGCCAATTTCTCTACCATTTCCGAAATATTTGTAAATAAAATTGGTTGGGTTAAAGTGTAAATTTTGCTCAAGCTGTATGACGTGGGAAAGTGGGCGGGTTTTTTTGAAACCAAATGTAGACAGTATTTTTCTCTTTGTTTTAATGTATACATGTTGGAAGTTCCATCCAAATCGAAATAAACTGTGAGTTTGTGTAAAAATTATTGGATATTAAGAGGAAAAGGTATAAAGTGGTAGAGGGGTTTGATTTTTGTAAACCAAATGTAGACTGTACTTTTCTGTATGCTCTAAAGTATACGTGTGCACAGTTCCTTCAAAATCGGATAGAAACTGTAGCTTTTTTTTTTTTTTTTTTTTTTTTTTTTTTTTTTTTTTTTTTTTTTTTTTTTTTAAAAACATAACTAACAAAAATTAATGGGGTAGAAAGAGTGATAAAGGTTGGGTTTCTGAAAATCAAATTTAGACAGTATTTTTCTGTTTGTTTAAGTATAGACTTGTGAAATGGACCATTGAAATCGGATTAAATCTGTGGGTATGTGCATAGAAAGTTTACAAACATAAGGGGGTGGAAAAGGGGAGAAGGGTAGGGCTTCGGAAAAACAATGTAGACGCTATGTTTCTGTTGGTTTTAAAGAATATGTGTTCAAAACTCCGTCGATATTGGATAATAACTGTGGCTATGTGTAAAGAACGTTGACAAAAATTAAGGGGGTGGAAAGAGGGAGAGAAAATTGGTTTTCGCAAACCAAATGTAGGTAGTATTTTTGTGTTTGTTTTAAAGTATTCGTGTGAAAATTTTCGTCGTTACCGGATAAAAATTGCGGATGTGTATAAAATAGCATTCGCAAAAATTATGGGGATTGTAGGGGGCAAAGGGGTTGCGTTTCTGAAAACCAAATGTTGACAGTATTTTTCTTTTTATTGTAAAGTATATGTGTGCAAAGTTCTATCGAAATTGGATGAAAAATGTGACTTCGTATAAAATTAAGGGTTGTAAAGGGGGAGAGGGCGTGATCTTCTGGATTTTTTTTTTGTCAGAAAACTTCAAACGCGTGCACACAATAACTCGTGAAAGTTTTATCGTAATCGGATGAACGGTACAGGAACACATAGAGGACAAACATTCATTTTTACACGCTTTATATTAGCTTGACCTGTATGTATGTATGTATGTAACGGAAATTTACAACTCCATTTTGATCCACTTCCAAGTGTCAGAGCTGTTTGAAATTTCGCACACATATTAAGAACCGGTGACCATACAATAATTTCACAGCAATGTCCTGCTATTCTCATTATTTTGACGGTAAAAATAGAAAAATGGTTGAATGTGGTGGAATTGTG
This sequence comes from Vandiemenella viatica, assembly GCA_031002005.1. NCBI lineage: Eukaryota > Metazoa > Arthropoda > Insecta > Orthoptera > Morabidae > Vandiemenella > Vandiemenella viatica. Next base: position 295,636,455 of record JARYHS010013630.1, read on the forward strand.
CAATTTAATTTTAACACAATTCCAGATGTCGGAATTGTTTGAAATTTTGTTCATGTATTGATAACTGATTACAATACAATAATTTCATAGCTGTGTCTTGACATTCTCATTACTTTGACAGTAATAAAAGAAAAAATTCAACACGTTTTAAGAACCATTGACAATACGGTAGTCTCTTAGCAACGTCTGTTATTCTCGTTACTTTGACGGTAACAATAGAAAAATGGTTGCATGTAATGGAATCTTTCATTTCAGTCTTCACCCACTTCCTGACGTCCGAATCGTTTGAAATTTTACACACTTATTAAGAACCAATAAAAATTCAATAATTTCACTCTCACCAAGTTGTCAGTAACAACTTCAAAGTGATTGAATGTAATGGAAAATTTCAGTTCAATTTTCACCCTCTTCAGGAAGTACACGTATTAAGAATTGATGACAATCCAATAATTTCATATCTAAGTCTTGGTAATCACATTACTTTGACAGTAAGAACACTAAAGTGATTTAGTCGTCTTATGACAGATGTGGCTCATTTTTACCCACTTTCCGCATCTCCCATGGTGGCTGAGTTGGCTAAGGCGCGTGACTTGCGAACAGAAATTCCCTACTTGAATCCCGGTTACGGTTGGAATTTTTAGGATGTTATAAGTGGTAAAGTTTAGTATAAACCACGGTTCGGATTTCACGTTAAACTGCAGGTACCCTATACCTGATGGGATTGCCGAGTTAGGCAAATGCAGAGGAGGCATTTTGCACAAGCGCAGCAATTCGAGAAACCTTCGTCATTTGGCGGCCGGACCCTTCGGAGATTTCCCGGCCAATATCGTCATATCCATTTAATTTAACTACCAATTTCCAGGCGTCTTAATTTTTCGAAATTTTGCACACGTATTAAGAACGTTTAACAAGACAATAATTTCACAGCTGTCACCTGGTATTGCCATTACTTTGACAGTTTTGTTGCGCAATCTTTTGCACATGCGCAAGCGATGATATTTTGACACACGCTGCCAGACGGTGTCTGCAGTAGCTCTATCTGATGTTGAATAGTGAGTGTTCGAAACCTTTTTCAATTACTTTGTACTATAATAGAATAGTAGTCTTCCACATTTACCCAGCTATTTGACCTTTGGTGTGGTTGACCATATATTTGTACGTTACTCATTGGAATAATAATTAAAAATGAAACTACAACACAAAGAAAATGAGAGATTGGCGAAGAAAAGGCAACAGTATGAAACATACTTTTGAAACACTCTGAACTAAAAAGTTAAAAATAAAATTGTAGTTTAAAAAACTAAAAACACGCTTTCGTAGTAATGTGAACTAAAAGGTTAAAAATAATCTTTAAATTTTAAGATTTTGTTTAACAGCGATAGAACTTCCCACAATTCAGGATAATTAATGTTTTGAATACCAGTAAAATTAAAGAATAAAGTCACTGATTACAAAATTAACTTTAATGTAAAAAAAGCGTGGGGTGCTCTCTACATAACTTTTGACAATTACTTTATCTTTACAAAGAGCCAGCAGCAAAAAATATAAGACAACTGATATTGCACCCCACGCTTTTTTTACATTAAAGTTAATTTTGTAATCAGTGACTTTTTTCTTTAAGCTTATTCAAAAAATTAATTTATCCTTAATTGTGGAACGTCCTATCGCTGTTAAACAAAATCTTAAAATTTCAAGATTATTTTTAACCTTTTAGTTCACATTACTACGAAAGCATGTTTTTAGTTTTTTAAACTACAATTTTATTATATATAAGATTAGTTGTTTTTTACTTTTAACTTGTTTGATCGTAAAGTATTGGTCTGCCCTTTTCTTTCAGACCCATGTAAGAAATAGAAGTGACATGAAATACTAGATGCATCTAGCTGTGGTATATTAGTATTAATTAAGCCATATTTTGAAGTATAATCTCCACGTGTTTTCCGTCGGATGGTGTTGAAGAAGAAAAAGGTTTCGGCGGCGTGCTCTGCCACCATCTTCAAGTCAGGTGTTACGTGAAGATGATGGCAGAGCACACCGCAAAAAGCTTGTCTTTTTCAACACCATCTAGCCGAGAACCGGTGAAGATTATATTTCAACGACACGCATGGAAAGCCTTCGTTCACATATTGTGTCACTCTGATGGAATCTTGAAGATGTAAAATACATATTGACTTACTTGAGGAAGTTAAAATAATTTCATAAAACAAATTATGGTGAGTAATAGACCCAATACGTGACTAACCAACTCATAACAACGCATGCGTGTTTTGTTTTAAATTAGTTTCACATTGAAGTTGATAAAATTGAAGACAGCCTGTAAGACAAACACAAACCTTATCCGCACGGTAAGTTACTCTTCAGTGCTCGAATACCCGCTGCATAGCCATAACTTCTTAAATTATTTCAAAGTGAATAGTTTAAGTAAGTTAAAAGGTGCCGTACACTCTTTTCTGTGACACTAAATTAAATGCCAGGATCGGTGTCTCATGCCAAACACACCTTGCAGTTGCACTACAACTATTAAAAAGACACGTAAGTTCCACAGAATAATTAAGTTACAGTTTACAGACTTCTAGCTTCATCAAAGCAACATGACTTCACAAAATGGCCTAATTACAGTTTATCAAGCAGCAAGTACAGCTATCAAATCTGTAATGATGCATACTTTTCATTAGCCGTTATCTAATAACCATTGTCGAGTAAAATTCATTAAAATGAAATCCGTTTCAAATTCGCAAATTGCTTTCGTACAAAGATAGAAAAATTCTTTTGGAATGCTTGAGTCTGTTACAGGTTACCCTAAGTGAAGATTCAATTAAAACTATATGTGACAAACGTTTGCTATAGTAAATTCTATGATGATTAATGAAGAATAATAAAATAAGTTACAGTCTTTCTTTCAGTTCATGCACTTTGATTGGTGCAGCCATAACCGCGACTCATAGTCTGACGATTCAGAGGGACAGTCCCACATTATTCTGGATCACTGACCGTACATCCGAAACAGGAATTTATGTGAATAAAGATACTGGTGCAAATATTGAATCACTGTCTCAAAATTGTTTAAAATACAGCCGCATGCCGAAAACTAAGTTCCTGAATGTATGGTCCCTTTGTTAGCGTAACCAGATACCTGAATTCGCCTGTTGATGCCATGTATATGGTAGATAACAGATTTCCAGGTCTCATTATCAAAGCAATTAGTATCTCAATAATCGATTAACTACCAGAAATCTTAAACAAAAAGTAATACTAATTCAATAAAAGTAATTTGATAAAGAGAATGAGGGCGTTGTACAAATGATGTGTACAATAAAATTATTTCCGGTAGTAAGGTTTTTAAAATTTATAAATGTAGCAATCAGAGAGCTTAAAAATATTTGTTGTGTTGCGTAATTATTTACTTAAAAACTAATTATTAGTAACACTGGTATTTTAAAATAATTAATATCCTCTTTTGCATGCCTGAGTGATCCCTCACACATTATTGAAACTCTATCCACATCCCTAATGTGCGATCGTCTATTATTTCCTGTTCTGTTACACGCTGTGATACCTTATACTGTTCTAAAATAAGTGGACAACTAGGAAAATTAATTATACGTAGCTAATAATACATTTCATGTGTTTTTTTAATAATTCCTGGTTGTAGCGTTAAAATAATATTAAGTCAATTAAAGTAATATGGGCAAGCAACGTGAGCAATGTACAATTGATGTGATTGTGTTAAAAACAATGCCAGTGTGAGACAGTTTGTGATCGATCTATGTTTAAGCATGCATGAGTTAATAATCCTACTCGAATGAAGAACTCCATTGATGATTTTGTTCTCTACTTTGTCAGCATTGTGTTTAGGATTGTCTCACTGGAGCGTGAAGATTCAAAACATTGGGCGTTAGTGGCGGGCGGTAGTGGGTCGGTCAGCCCCTGTACTGCAACGTGTTAGTTATTATACTGCTGCCTGCCGCATCATTTGAATTATTAATCATATTGTACATTCATACGAACAGGAAATTCAGTGGCGCCAATGAATTCCATTCAGAATCGGACATGTCATATGATCACTCGTAATGCCCTGAATAAGTGACAACCCTTTAATGCGAGTGCGTTTCGGTTGGTCCACACCGGCTTACGCAGGTAGAAAACAAAGGACAACAGCAGAATTTTATAGTGATATACTAGACTGCTGTAACACAAGTGCGCGCGTATATGAAACTACATAAGCCACTCAGAAAATATTTTCAATTCTTTATGGATATTCAAATCGATCACCATGTTTTTTCAGAGTAAAATTTAAAGTCAGCAGATAATTTTATATTTATGAAGTCGTCGAAATAACAGTATCTGCTATCATTTGATGCACAGCTGAGCTCCGTGATAGTTAACAAAACTATGTGTCTAGAAGTCACTATAAGCGGGAAAGGATTGGGGGCAAGAAACGGGAAGGAAATCGGCCCTGGCCTTTTGAAGGATACATTCCAACATTTGCTTGGAGTAATTTGGGGAAAACCGAGACTGGAAGGCGGGACGGGCATTCGAATCCGCTTTCTCCCAAATACGAGGCCAATGCGTTACCATTCACTCGCCAGCCTCGGTGAAACTATTTGTAAGGAGATAACTTTCTTGGATTACTTTAATATCTACTTAAAGATAATTTTTTTACGATTTTCGTGATAGGGAAATGATTAGGAAATATTGGCAACAGTTGAGCATTTACTGGGCTAATCAGTTGGTCTCATAGCAGTAGATCTACTATCTCAAGTGCGCCTGTGCAACAGCAATGATGTTAAATACAATTCTCAATCCGTCCCTGAAACATTATAAGCACAAAACAATGTTTACATAGTAATCAATGCTGCAAGGGGGTACATGACTAATTTTGGGAAAGTATTCAGTACTGTAACCCAAAAAAATGATATTTCTTTAAAAAACAAAAGCGAAAATACAGAATACTGCATTTTTATTCGCTGATTTAAATATTGGTGCAAAAACGCTCGCAGCTGTCATGGCGTTTCTTGTGACGTCAAATCTCTGTTCGTGCCGGTGTAAACATAGGGCGGTTTGCTTATTTCGTGGATAAAATGAGTTCTACGATTTACAAGTGGTGTGTAGTGCCCCAGTGTGTAAACACAACATTTAAAACACCAAACAAATTGTTTTTTATTTCCACACATGGATAATATGCCGAAAAAAGCTTGCACGACGCGACTTAGCGTATTTTCCTACAAAGTCTTCAATATATTTTTGTGAAGTCTACTTTGACGTATGTTTTGACTTAATATTTTATTATGTTTAATAAGCTATGTACATCAATGTTTTGTTAAGGGAAAGCTTAAAATTTTATCGACAAATACCCTACAACTTCAGAGGTTAAAACTCCATTCTTTGTAAATGCGTGGAAATTTTTGATTAGTACAATCCTCAAACGATATGAAAAATTACATAAAGTATCATAGGCAGCACTATCATAACCGTAGTGCCGCAATTTGATGATGAATTCTTATGTAACTCCATGACACAAACCGAAAGTAAAGAATACATTTTTTTTGATATCTTGATTAGTTCTTGAAATTCAATTACAGGTATAGTTCATTGTACTTTGTTGACGTTATTCTTCTGGTCCGGGCCGTATTTCAAACTAATCACAACCACTAGGGAGATAATAAAACACCTATTGTGCATGTCCAGCGTGTAATTCGTTGTGGCTATTGGCAATTTTTTTCTCTTGTCCAGGTTGCATTCAACCTACCTTAATTTGAAGATACGGAATCTCGTGAAATAAGCAAGATATCAAAATATTATTCTTTAATTTCGATTTGTCTCTTCGAGTTACAGAAGAATCCGTCATTGAATTTGGCTTTGGAGAAATTTTTCTTCTGGTCCAGGCCGCGTTTCGATATCAAAAAAAAAAAAAATAAAAATTATTCCTTTCTTTCGATTTGTCTCGTCGAGTTACGAAATAATCCATCACCAAACAGCAGCGCTACAGTTATTGTTGAATTCCCGCTTCAACTATTACCGAAAAATATTTCAACCTGAATAGGACCAAATATGATCAAAATAAATTTATAGCTATACAACAATTTTTTTAGCCTCTAATACAGAAAGAAAATGCTTTATATTCACAACATTACTGCCGGAAAAATAGCGTTGAGCGAATGTAAACCGTCTTTCCACTTTAACTAACCCAGCGCGGCAAAAAATAGTTGAAGAAATCACTGAAAGACTTTTTAAATAGTAATTACATTAACGATTAACAACTACACATGCTTCTGCGAAGAAAGTCATATTAAACACATTTTAAAAGATACTACAATGAAATATTCGAAATTATTCACCATGTAAACCCGCTGATTGAAATTACAAATTGCAGATTTGTATTAAGTTAAACGCTTCACTAAAACACACGCTTCTGAAATACCTTACGTTCTAACGTTTTATCTTAATATGGTATTATGTATAATGTAATGACACATTACAGCCGTGTGATGTTGCAGCCACGTAAGTTTGCTAGGAGCCAGACAGGACAGGTAGCTGTCGCCCACAGGAATGTGGATACCCCTCGTATTTCCCCTAATCCGCTGGACCGCTGGGCGGAAGGGTGGCGTGGGGTCGCGCTTGGAGGACACTCGGGTGTGCACCTCGTGGCTGTACGCACGGACGTTGGAAGAATACGCGAGTGTGAGTTCGCGCTTCTGCTGGAAGAGTCTTTCCAGTCCGTATCTGCAAGGAGCAGGTTCGTCGCCAGACTGCGTCGACATCTTCCCGTCCTAGCTGCTTGAGTGGTCACTCTACGTCTGTGCTGCGTCGAACGTGAGGCGAACAGACGCCACCCGTGAGCTGATCAGACCACTTCCCGCAGTCGTGTCGTAAGAGGCGCCAACACGGACCTGCCCGCAGCTGCCGTCACAGGAGCAACAAACGGTATTGTGTGTTGAGTGCATTCACCTACCGCGTCCACTAGCCCAGTAACGACCCTGATGAACAACAATGTATGCCGAACAGTTTACAATAACAAATCACATCTCTTAATCACGTCTAATTAATTAATACATCCATATGAGTGATCTAATAAATAGTAATTTTAAATTGGTGCTTTGATGATCAATTCACATCCCTCATGATAAATATTAATAATTGATAAGTTTTTAATAAATTAAATTAAATAAACATTTTCTGATGTCGCAATTAGCGTGACACTTCAATAACGTAACAGATATAATTACTTGGACTTTCAAAAATCGCTGTTTGATGCAAGGGGGGGGGGGATATTCCCAACATCATCACGTCAATTCTGTGCAATTAAAGCTATTTGTCTTGATAAGTCGAACTTCCATTCCAAGTACAAGTAGAGCTATTGTTTTACAACCAGCACTGAAACCTTAAATTTTTTTAACAAGCGACGGAAAGATCGTCAACAAACTTAACTACACGACAACTAAACAGCGCGAGCTGATTTCTGACGTCATGCGCTCCGATTGGTGTTTCGTATCACATGAATAACACCTGTCGTTTTGAATTTTTATTTTATTAAAAATAGTACGTTTTTAACTCTTGTCCGACAAATGAAGTTGATTTTCGGTTTCCTTACAACTTACTCCATCAGCGTAATTTAATGTTTCATGGTTTCATAGTGTTAAGTACCCCATTCTGTCAACAATACGCGCTAATGTTATCTTTAGTAAAGTTAATGCAATTTAAAAATGAATACTCAATGAAAGTAACGGACTATAGTTCTTCTTAGAAGTAACTACCTCAGAGTAAAAACATTCTTGGCGGATTGTGATAAATAACTAAGTTTATACAACCATGTCTACCTTTCTTTACCGTATGGTTACCCTCGGTGAACTAGATCACTGCACTATCACTTTTTGGAAGATGTTCCAACGATCCTGCGAGTAAACTCATACTATTATCAAAACTGACCTGGCATATTTTTAATATAAATACCAGTCGGCCTAACAATGTACAATGTACAAACTTACCGTTTCTTACTAAGTCACAGAAAAGTTACAATACTCATGTTTCTTTAATGGGTTAAATGCTCAAAGGATTTAATAATTTTATGCGAAAGAAAGAAACAAAAACAAAAAAATGCTTTAAGAAGTTACGCCAAATGAAACAGATTAATGGCGTTTCGAGCAAGCTGACATTCAGGAGTAATTTGAATTTTATTATTAACCGAGATACTTCCATTATTTATTACACCGCTAAAAGATCTTTTGCTTTGATTAGAATTTATAAATGTCTCAGGAGCTCGTGACATAACTTTAGGGATAATACGGCTTGCATGAATATGGTTTACAAATATTTGTTAATAAGCATACTTGAGTTGTTTCGTAATAAGTTAACGTCTTTCAGAAAACAATTATTAGAAAAAGGTATTTCATTGCTCAACAGTTAACTCAGTTGGGAGCAAGTGAAGAACTCAGGGTCTTTCACGGGTAGAAAATAGTTAATAGTTGATGCCAGTGTATCTCATATAGATACACTGCTGGATTACAATACTGAAGCGTGATTTCACAGAGCTGCATTTTCTACTCTCTGAATAACCTGTGTCGGTGAGTAAGCAGCGGCGATCTCACCTCTTTTAGTGGTATAATGCACACCGCAGCAGTGAAGGTCCCCACAACATTTCAACTGTATAGAGGGCCGGTAGCAATAGATCGAACCAGAGTCCGAAAACAGACTGTATCTCCAGCGGTTTACCTCTCTCCGGGAAACCTCGCTTTGAATTAGGGATGTAACGGAACTACGCATCCGCAAGTGCGGAACTTCCGCATGAAATTCAGCATCCGCAACTTTTAATGTGAAATTATAGCTGTTATTTTATATATATATATATATATATATATATATATATATGTTAATATATTCTATTTGTAGGAGAATCGTCCTATCGTCGCTTAGCTAGTAAAAACGTGGTTGTTTCCTTTCTTACCATACTGTAATTTAGGAAATAATGAACTGAACAGTGTTATTACCTAAGCACGAATTTACAAGTTTGAACTTGCATATAAAGAAAAGCAGCCTATTCACGGTCCACAACTTGCAGGAACTTCTCGTAGAACTACTGTAGGATGTGCTCAAGCAGGCCATTCCACTCGTACTTTCTAGCGGCGCACCAGTGTCATCTCACACTCGTAGGATGTTTCCTCCCATCATGATTCAACGCCATAACTTGTTGGACGCAGGAGCGCGTGTTGGATGTTTGGGAGTCCAGCGATATCCAACACGTGCTACATGTAGTACTGCAGCCCCTTTCATGGTCCAACAAGAGTCCCACATCGAAAAATCGGATCATCATAGGTCCTACAAATTGGACTGTGAATGGGCCGCTACAGCAGTGGAACGGCTGATACCGCGCACGCTTCAATTAATCGAGCCGAGCACTCCGCAAAGTTCATACGACAAAGATTTTTTTGTTGACGCGTGCATAGTTGCGTATATCTTTTAATTAAATCCTTAAATCATCCAACGCTTTTTTCTGTTGAAAGATGAGGCAGAAAATAACATGAGAGTATTAGAGGGAATTAGACGTTACTTATGCAAAATGTACTATTTGCAATAAAAATATACTTATTTTGATTTTAAGTTTATTTTTGATAAAGTATTAAAATCTAAATAAATATAAATTTTTTTCACGTCCGCATCCGCTTCCGCAAAACATCCGCACCCGCGGATGTCAAGCACTGAACATCCGCATCCACTAAGATGACCTCCTTTACAACCCTACTTTGAATAATGCAATGTGTTCTCATTTGCTCCAATCCAGTAACTTTTATAACAACACAGCGGATTTTTTAACTGAAATGTTCTGCTTGGCAGATGTTACCGATACCACGTATGCCAAATATCAGTAACGCGGAGTTATTTTCACCAATATGCAGTCATATGAGATCCGGATCTTTTTCTCACATTGTAGTGAAAGTGTTGTACAATGATTTATCTTAATTTTATCGTCTTAAAAGTTATTCAAGAAAAGCATTCCGCAGTTCGCCGCCCGCCTTCCTGAACAGAAAATTTCGGTTCTATTAATTTATGGTCGGCAGGTTCTCCTCACACTGTAAATGGCCTTAAAATATACCTTTTACACCCCTCAGCGCCAGTTTCCCACACAAAGCAGTCGGGTCGGCCAATGCTTCACGAAAAATCTTCTCACAATACGAGGTCCAATAGTTAAAATCACCTCACACTGTTGAAACGGCGCTCATACCGTTCGGTTCATTACAATACACACTAAAAGTTATACTGTTCCAATAGAACGAAATAAAAGTAAACGTAACATATGTAAAAATTTATTGGGCAGTTAAGACGGAAAACAATATACATCACATTTCAAGAAAACTGAATTGTCGTTGGGAAAGTTACCCCGTTTATGAGAAACAGCCATTTTTCAGTACACAGAAATAACAAAAAATATCCTCCATTTGGCCAATTTTATATGAATTTTCACACATTAATCTGTAATATCAGTCATCTGCCACTCCCCATCAGTTTAAATAATAATAATAAACATAATAAATGGTTTAATATGAAGTTATTAAAAACACTAATTCTAACGCCCAGTCAAAAGGTAGATCACAAATATAAGATTATATATGAATTTAAAGTATTATACCAGCTGTTAACTATCAGATAATGTCATTAAAATCATTCACAAGCTCAGAAGAGCATACATATATCGGGTTTAAAGTAGTCAAACCTGTAAATATGATGAACTATAGACGTTATGATATTAAAATTCCTCCTCCATTCTTTTTTGAATATGGAGAAAAAAGAGCCATAGCGCCTTATTAAACCTTTGGTATCGCGTCCTACTGTTTCAATGGAACCCGGTGATGGCCAACCTGTGTCAGTGATTGTCTGTCATCATGTAACCACCGGAAAATCCACTTCCGGCATCAGTAACACTTATGAACTATGTAAAAGGTCTGCTGCATCAACCTACTTATTTCAATATACTTAATGATTTTCCTCATCGTACAAATTAAATAAGAGTGATACAAAACGGCTTACTTTGAGTCTGTTGTCTAAACTGGACTTAGAACGGGCAGTTCAACTTGAAATTACGTTACCTGGTCTGATGAGTCTAGTTTCCAATTGTATCGAGTGGATGGACGTGTACGGGTATGGAGACAATCTCATGAATTCATGGACCCTATCAGCATGCGATTGTTCAAGCTGTTGGAGGTTCTGTAATGGTGTGGGGCGTGTTCAGTTGGAGTGACATGGGATCCCTGATACGTCTAGATACGACTCTGACAGGTTCACCTACGTACTTATCCTGGCTGATCACCTACATCCATTCATGTCCGTTGTGAATTTCGACGGACTTGCGCAATTCCAGCAGGACAATGCGACACCCCATACGTCCAGAATTGCTACATAGTGGCTCCAGGAACACTCTTCTGAGTTTAAACACCTCCGCTGTCCACCAAACTCCCCAGACATGAACATTATTGAGCATATCTGGGATGCCGTGCAACTTGCCATTCAGAAGAAATCTCCACCCCCTGTACTCTTACGGATTTATGGACAGCCCTCAGGATGCATGGTGTCAGTTCCCTCCAGCACTATTTCAGACATTAGTCGAGTCAATGTCACGTCGTGTTGCGACACATCTGCGTACTCGCGGTGGCCCTACACGATATTAGGCAAGTGTACCAGTTTCTTTGGATCTTCAGTGTATTTGCGGAAGATAACTGAGAAGTTGATCACAGATATATTTATAGATGATACCGAACACACTATACTACCAGAAACATTTATATCAAGCAATTACCAAGAAAATAAGAGAAATCAGGATCAGAACCGATTCTTTTCTATATACATTTTTTTCCACGAAAGGTTAGGGAATGGAATAGAAAAGATTTATCGAGCGAGAAATCTTAGAATCCGACAGGAATAGGTCTTGAGAAAACGCCTCAGCCCATCCTCATGTGGATTTTCCATATTCCGTAGTCTGCCAGTTCTTGGAAGATGGCTCCCACAACTTCAGGCAGCATTTCAAATATGCTCTGCTTGGAGACTTTAATTAAGTACATGAGTGACATAAACTAGTCACAAGTTGCCAAATGAATCAGTACAATGTTCAGTATTAGTTCAGCAGGTATTGCAACTCTGAATTTGGTGTCTCGTTTGGTAATAGTGGATTCCACCATTTTTAGAATATAAACATATTTCTTGGACATTCGCGTAAAATTCTTGAACTGCAGTCCGTGCCGAATTTGGACATTCCAAATTTTTAAATAATCCTTTACCCACTCTTTCCTCCGCGATTTTTTTTTTCGATATTTGGTGAATATAATAAAGGCAGCTGTAGCGCCCACTATAAAATTGGATCGTCCATCTTGCTGCGACGACACCCGAAGTTAATGTGGACACTAAGGGGTATGACGCATGAAGCTTGCCTCTGGGGCATGCCTCAAGATGAACATGTTGCAAGACAAACGGTCAAGAGAAAAATCAAGTTGAAAGTGAAGAGGCACCAGTGTGGACAGAGCTTATGGACGCTTAGCCTGCAGTGACCAGAGTTTGTGAACTCGTTGCCCGATAAATTGCTCTCTGAAATTCTCGTGCCTCGATGCAAAATCTAACAGAGGTGTACACTGATAGCATCTACGTGAGTGAAGTAATGCACAATCCCAGCATAACACTGAACTACTAACAGTTAAAACTAGGAATTATGGCATATAGAAGTATATGATGATGCTAATTTTACCATGTAGAGAGGATAAATAAATTAAAACATTTCCTCATTTTTTAATTCGTTTTATCCACTATGGCGCAATTAAAATTAAATTTTCAGCACCAGCATCTCGCTTACAAAATATACTTGACATCTTCAGTTCACGTATGTAGAAAAATGTTCAGTTTTCTGTCAGAGTTTCGTACTGATGATTTTGTGTGAATCATAGCATCATTTCCAATCCGTTGAGTTATATTTACACCATCTTTTCGGCTGATGATAGCACACAGAATACATCTTATTGAATTTAACACCGTTTCATATTAATATAGATGTTGGATCGTTAACTGCACTTGCTGGCGACTAGACATGGATTGGATGTGTGACGGTAACGTCTTCGGAATGCACTATTCACACAACGACCTCTCTGAAGACAAATATACCACCTCTCGTCTCGAATCCCTGTGCACCTAAGAATGCGGTCTTCATATTTGTTGCGGTGTGTATTAAACGAGTGACGCTTTTATCACATCAGCTTCCTACTAACACTAGTCAAGGTGAGTTCTTCACAACACGATCGATGCTGGAGCGTAGACAGAGTGAAATACTTTGGTTCGTTGCGAATTTATATCCACCTAAATTATCACAGATGTGATGAGATGCAAGGTTTGGTTGTTCAAACGAATTATGAATATTTTTAGATCGTATGGAAAGGTGTAAATTGAGCTTATAACTCTAATTACAAAAAAAATCAATTTATAAACATATATCACTAAGAAAAATTACATATTTTAGTGGTACAACAATTTAATAATGGAAAACCATATTCAAAATTACACCAAAATGAACTCAGCCAATAAACGAAATCCTGTCAATGCTTAAATTGTTGCCGGCTAGAGTCAGAATGAGACCAATTCTTTTTTATTGTATATCGGTTCGACATTGTTCAAAAGGACCAAGAAAACTGGGTTAAAAAAAGGCTCAAATTAATATTTCAATGTATCCGTTGCGACGGTGGCTGGACACTGGAAAGGTCTCCTCTTGGCCTTCTGTTTCCTTTACGACAAAGACGCTTATTACATCAATCACCACACGAAGAAGCAACCACGGCAGAAAGATTTCGAGACAAAATGTGGTCTCCATATCTTTTGGAGTCCACACACACACACACACACACACACACACACGTGCGTACTTTCTGGGGTCCCACCCAGAAGAGTCCTCGATGCCACTTGTCTCCACTCGCATCCCTCCGGCCTCCAGGGGCGCCGTATCTACCTGCGTCAAACAAACAAAGGAACACAGCCACTGGCTGGCAAGTTGTTGCCAGACAGGAATTTGCCACCTTCAGAACAGCTGGGCGTTCAATGAAATGTGTTTAAATACATCAAAAAGTAACGAGTATCAAATGGCCGCGGAGGCTGCACACTACAATGGTTAGTTACAGTTCTCTTAAACTATACACGAATCTCTGCTGGCACTTTTAATTGACTGTCATAAACACTCAATAACAGTGACAGGTGTTGATGCGACAAATTCACTACGCTTGTCAAAGGTGTAGTATATTGCCGTATATAATTAGCCTGTTTAAGCCCGGGAATATGTCGTATAACAATAAAGTCAAGTTGGAAGTTCTCGTACGGAAACGTTTCAACATTTAGATAGACGTTTAAGGTAATATGATTGCAGAGTCACACATCTATACACTATTTCATTCGTAATGTTTCCTTTTGTCTAAATTATTGGAATCACAAACATAGATTTTTCCAAGCGTGTTGAGGCCGCCCAACCCCTCGACGTTTGAACGTGGTTTAGCCACTTGTTGAAGACATTCGGCCACAGCACTCCCGGAACACCCGGACAGTTTCCGAAATGTTCGTGCCAAGCCTCCGAGCCAATACAATCTGCCCTCAGTCAAACTCAGACAGATCGTGCGTCCTTCCCCATTCTAAACACGAGTAACACGCTCACTGATACTACATGCACCGTGTGTGTATCTGACTAACAGTCATTCCTCGTCAGGTGACGCTGCTAATCGCCTGGACTGGTTTATATCGATAGTAGGTAGGTGGTCAGAATGTTCTAGCTGATCAGTGTATATCTTTATTGCGCTTGTTTCTAATTTTATCTATTTCAACTCCATGTAATTGGTACTGAATGCTTCCACCAAATGTCTCAAACTTGTAAGTACCATCCCATGCGACTTGATGCAGGCCCTACCTCCTTTCATAAAAAGAAAGCTTTCACATGGTAGTGTCTACGCATATTAGTTTTGTATAGGTATTTGAATTTCACATTGTTTTTAAGAGTTGTTACTCCATAGAGTAGGTGCTAGATTACTGTTTACATGTTACCAAGTCATCACATTCGACACTGGTTGATATATCAAGTACATCCTCCATTCCAGCGGTATTCCCCAAGTTGTAATTTGTTAATTGTTTCATTGTTCATTCCGGACGTCTAGGCGAGTGATCAATGTGTCTATACACCAGAATTCCACGATCCAATACTTGATCACTAAAATCTCGTGTATGAACGTTTTTCTCACCTAATAGTCACCTGAGAACATTATTTTAATTCTCAATGTCGAGAAAAGTTCTTTCTTATGTTTCATTATTTTCCGATGACTACCAACTGAATGCGTGGTCCCTTCATATTATTTCGTGTACCCATACATAATGACTCACACTAATGGTTTCCCTCTCGTATATACACTGGCTAGCAAAACTTAAGGCGGTGATATATAAAGTAACATATCATATTAACTACTTGTTAGAAATGAATGAATGTTGGAGCATGTTGCTAAAGGTCTCCCACATGCGCTACAGAAAGCATTACATTACATGACGTGAGGTCAGCGCGACTATAGCGCCAAATGTGTCTGGCTTTGCTATCTCGAGGAGTTGAAGGAACGGGACAAGACAGTGTGTGTCAATCAGAGAGCAAGTTATAGTGCAATGTGATGATATTCTTCACTACAACATGGCCTGGTCTCAACGTTTTCATTACTTAACACGGGAAATAATCGTCGGGAACCTGATAGAAGTTTTAAATGTGACGAGTGTGACCCGGGAGTTTGGTACTGCACACAGCATTGTTTAAGCATGGGGAGAGTTGCGAACCACATTAACTGCTACCAGAAGGACAAGGAGATGGCCAACCACGATCAACTACAACAGTAGATGATCGCTACATTGTGCAACAGGCAAGAAGATATCCAAGTCAAACAGGGGGTGGAATTGTAACCACATATAAAAGGATTGTAAGGCACAAAATCTCACGCTCCACTCTGACCTCGCAGTTTTATGTGGATGATGTCTTTGCCAGGCGATCATTACGTCGTATTCCGTCGACACCCGTAGATCTTCGGCACCGTTTTTAATGATGCCAAGAGTATCACGACTGGACAGACGAGGAGTGGGGTTGTGTGCTGTGCTCAGATGAGAACAAATTCAGTCTGAGTAGTGATTTTTGACGTACCCTCAACTGACGTGAGGTGGGAACATGTAATGCACCCAGGAACTTGTCAAACATGACTGTTTTGGCGGTCCAAGTGTTATGGTGTGGGGAGGCATAATGTTACATGGACGCAATGACTCTCAGATCTTTTAACTCGGTGCACTCATCGGTCAACGTTAATGTGACGCTGTATTCCTTCCCAATGTGTATCTTTTCAGGAGTGCATTCGGCCCTGAATTCATGTTTGTTGATGACAATGCGTGATTGTATCAAACAGCACAGGAGAAGGTGTTCTCGTAACGATAAGATATTCTACGAATAGACTGGCCTGCCCATTCCCCCAATTTAAATCCCCCGAAAACGTGTGGAATGCGTTGAAAAACGTACTGAAGCACGTCCACATGTGCCAACGACCATCCAGTAATTTCCACTACACCGGTGGAAGAATGAATGGAACGTCGTACAACAAGAACTCCTTACCAACCCTGTTGCCAGCTTGGGAGCATCTCTGTCCATGGCGATCACACATCATTTCTGAATCATGTCCCTTCATTTTGTAATGTCCAAGAGACGATAATGAGTCGGAGTGACTTCAATGTAACTTAATTGTCTCAGTATAAAATTGTAATTTCTGCTCCTCTCATCGCGTATTTCTTTCAGTTCTTTCTGCATATTGTTCACGTTTCATCGAGCTGTGTTACTTGACAGTGACACAGCATGCGAATGTTACAATTGTCCTTAAGTTTTGCTCACCAGTGTACCACATGCTATTAGTATAGCAATAACATTGAAAATGTGTATTGTTTTCTCTGATCTCTGAAATCCTGTGCTAGCTTTGAACATTCTTATAGAAAAGCCGATTTGTGTTTTGTTTAGTGAAGTCGATTTCCACCCGCGTTTGTATCTCACATTTGACTGAACTGTTGTTCGCCCTAATAACAAGCTCCTTATTAATTTCTTGGGTCAAACAATTTGCCGTATCATCAATATCGTAAAATCTTGTAGATATATTTCCATACTATTTTTTGGATAGTGAAATTTACAGTTTTTCTAATCTGTATTTGTAACAGAGTTGTATGTTTGAAAGTCAACCAAGCCTATCGCATTTGCACTCTATCGGAAGATGTTACCTGACAAACTCAGTGCCACAGACATATCAAACTACGGCCAAGTGCAAACACACCGTGGTGGGTGAACGGTTAACGTTCTGACTTCGCTTCGGGAGGACGCGGGTTCGAATCCCCGTCCGGGCATCCAGATTTGGGTTTTCCATGGTTTCTCCAAATCACTCGAGGCGAATGCCGGGATGCTTCCTTCAAAAAGGCCATGGCCGAATTCCTTCCAGTTCCTTGTCACCAGTCCCATCCCGCCTCTAATGACCTTAGCTGTCGACGAGGCGTAAAGCAATAAGTAAGAAAAAAAATTACAAACCAAACTAAATTCATGCAATTTTATACATGAACTTTAAACAAAAATGACCGCAAACGTGTATGCCAAATTTCTAGTGGCGCACTGCATTTTCTTGAAAACTATCGCTACAATTTCAGCAGTGGCTTAAAGTCACCAAAACTGTAGAGATACGTAACTACATCTTTCTTGTAGTTGATGTAAGCCACCCAGTGTGTTCTACCACCATTACTGCTGACTAAGTAAAAAATTTCACATTCATGCTAACGTATTGTATTTGGCAACGCATCAAGCATATACCACGTGAAAATGTGGCATATCCTTTTCATACCTTTGTATATCAGCACCTGTCAGTGTCTATGTTCGTATGGTTTCAAATATAATCTTTTATCCTAAACTGCAAGTGCTCCCATTTTTCAATTATGTATTTTCCACTAATTCGGTAAAGTTTTTTCGCCTCTTTAACAGCTGTGACAGTTTTTGCGACTATTCCGGGAAGAGAATCAATTGTCCAAAAGCCGCCGAATATAGGTGTTACAGGAAGGGTACCACACTTCCTTTTATTTATTATTATTATTGTTATGGTTGTAAACCATCCATCAAACGTAGCGTAGCCATATTGACCAGAAATACTGCTGTTTGTTTACCAATGTTTGCCTCCTTAGCTTTTATTCTACCTGAAGTTTTTCTACTATTACACGATTTGGTTTTGCATAAACTGCATTATGCTCCATAGTCCATACATACCACATAAAGTTGATTGATAACTGTTAGACCAAGTTTAAGTCACTTTTCCAGATAAGGACCAAGACCACAAAATTTATATGTAACTATTATTATTATTATTATTATTACTCCGCGATTCACTAAAAGTGTGTGGCGGAGGGTGCATAGCACCTATCGAGAAGGGTTATGGTTTGGAAGGGTTATAAGGGATATGGCAGGAGGCGCCCATGGGCTATTGTGAGGAACCATCCCCGCATTCGCGTAGAGTGACCTGGGAAAACCATGGAAAACCCAGATCAGGATGGCTGGAGTGCTTTATCGAAAGCTACTCCTGTCGGATTTTAAGTTTACTCGCCCGGTAAATCCTTTCTATTCCATTCCCTAATCGCTCGTGGGAAAAATGAGTACAGAAATGAATCGGTTCTGGCCCTGATTTCTCTTATCTTATTTTCACGGTCATTTCGAGATATGAATGTTGCTGGTAGCAATATTTGCTGACTGTCATTCCGAAATACATCTGTCGTGAATTTTTCAATTAGCTTCCGTCGAGAGCAACGCCTTCGGTGTTCCAGGTCTTCCCAACCTAACTCCTTCAACATCGCACTTACGCTTTCCCTCCAACTATATATACCTGTCACGAATCGGGCGGCTCTTCTTTGGACCTTCTCTAAAGCCTCCATTAACCCCTTTTGATGGGGACCCCATACAGAACAACAATACTCTAAGTGAGGAAGTTGTAACGTAACCATGAACGTTACGGTTATATTTGGAGTGGATAGTGTAATCTGAGAGGTATGTAAGGTCTTTGGCGGAGGACAACGCCAGGCGGGGTAGTCAGTGATTGTCAGTGGTAACGTACGGAACAGCCGGCGGGAGCGGAAGGTTTACGGCAGTGTGTTTATCCCGTGAATACATCGTACGGCCGCTTGGCGTGTGTTCCGTACTAAAGAACACTGTGGGATGTGTGCTAAAGTATATGTTGGACTATGAAGGTTCTTCCGAGTGACCTGATTCAATATAAACTGTGTTTAGTAAACTACTGCAGAATCGGACTATGGCGATTGTTTGTTAATTAGTTTCGAGAATTGTGCTCACTGCTTATTTATCTTTTGTCTGTACTTGGATCTGCTATTTTCGGTGACGAAGAAACATTAGTATTATTGTCTGGTGGCATGCTTGTGGACTGTGTAGTCTCAGAGGAATAAATTTACGAAAAACTAGTTCGCATATGTGTTTTCCTTCTGTGACTTTAATTAACCAATTAGCATAGCCGAAAGACTGGCGACCGCACGGCAAAACGAACCTTTAATTAAAAGAGTAATTAGTGGTGAAAGAAAGCTTAAGAAAAATCGTGTTAGGAAGTGTAGCTGCTCAATTGCTTCAACGAACTTTAAACTATACAAACACGAATAGCGCGAGTACCCGTTACATGGCTCAACGTGACAGGACAAGTTGCAGTTAAAATTGTTAAGGACGGACAGTGATTAAAAAAAAAAAAAAAAAAAGTGCTGGAAATAATAAGCAGTGAGTAGAGCGGGAAGACAACAATCGGCGATGGTACGGCTACTTCGAGGCGGCGAGTGCACAACAATGTAATAAACGAGAGGACCCGAGCTTTCACGATCGGAACCGAACAACGCAGTCTGACGGGAAGCCTCGCCAGAGCAACAACTCGACACCGGGGCAACGCGGTACAGCGGAGAGACGCGACAGCGGAACAACGCGGGCACGCAGAAGCGGCGCGGCGTCATTGCGGTCGACGGCAGCGCGGTCAGCAACTGAGATTCTTCGAAAGGAAAGTGCGAACAATTTTTTTTAATTAAAGAAAGACAAAAACTGACATTAAAAATAATAATAAAAAAAAAAAAATAAATAAATACTGTTTCGATTGGAATCACATTTCCGCGGTAGTAATTATTTCTTTTGCATTAATGAATCTTCAAATGAGCTTCTGACTATGCGGATTGCAAATTTTATGCATGCAAGCATAATTTTATTCTGATTTGGGTCAAGTTATGTCAGTTTCTGTTAACGAATTAATTTGTAGATTTTTTTTTGATTTTCCAAAGAAGTGCAAGATTTGTTTTTCAGTCTTTGTAAAAGCACAAACCGGCACGAATAATTCGCGGTTTTTAAGAGAAAAAATTAATTATTATTTTTGCATATTGAGTAACAGAGGTCTGTTTCCTTTTCTTTCGTTAACTTATTAAAGTTGAAATGCCGGACAACTGTGTTAGATTTGCTTAGCAAATCATTTTTCAAAAAAAAAAAAAATATTTTAGAGTTTCCGTAATTTTTTGGTCATTGATAGTAGTGTATGTATTCAATTGAAAGTGTATTTTATGACATGGTGTATATCTTGTTTGGTAGTTAAGAGATTTGGAAACAGAATTTTTTTTTTTTTTCTGGGCTAATGTATACTGGTGTATTGTGTTTGCTGGATTGACGGCGTTGGTTACTTCTTGTCTTTTCTACAACGGAAGATTGAATTTATTGTGTGAAATAATTTCGCAATATGGCATCTGTGGTAGAGGGTGGTGTGAATGGAGAGATGGTGCGGGGAGGTGAGTCCCTTGGTGACGCACCCAGTGTAGGCATTAATCATTCCTCACTTACTGTGTCTAATCATTTACAGTCGATGACGAGTTTTGCTAGTGAATCAGAAGTTGACAAGTCAAGAGAAGTGGTTAGGGAAAGTAATGAGGCGTCCATGTCGGAAATGTTTTGTGCTTTCCAGGGACAATTTGTCATGTCAATTCAGTCCTTTCTTGAAGCTAAATTCAATGAAATTGAATCCAAATTAAATGAAAATAGTATTTCACTTGAATCCAAATTAAATGAAATAGCATTTCACTTGAATCCAGATTAAATGAATCACTTGAATCCAAATTAAATGAAAATAGTATTTCACTTGAATCCAAATTAAATGAAAATAGTATTTCTCTTGAATCCAAATTAAATGAAAATAGTATTTCACTTGAATCCAGATTAAATGAATCACTTGCATCCAAATTAAATGAAAATAGTATTTTGCTTGAATCTAAATTAAATGAAAATAAGGAGAGTATCGAATGTCTTCGGGATGCTTTTGAATCGCGATTAGGGCAGTTTAGGGAAGAATTGACACAATATAGGGAACTTTGTGCACAACAAACTGCTGAAATATCTTGTAAATTGACTCAGTATCGTTCAGACTGCGAACAAGTAACTAGTGTTTTGCACCAAAATATGGAATCCCTAAAGAAAACAGTCGAGCTTATAGAAGATAGCCATGATGAAAGACTGTCGAAGGTGGAGACTTTAGGAGAAACCCTTACCGAAAAATACACGGTAGTAAAAGAAGAAGTTGACCATTTAACAGTCGGCGTAGAGAAAATTGTCGTGTCAGGTGGAAAAGGTTAAGGCTTCTACTGCAGTGTGGGTGAATGAAAAGTTACAGTTACAAGAGAAGCAAATTGAAAAAAGTCTAAAGTTACGGGTTCCACAAGTTGTGCGAGAAGAGGTTGTCAAATGTCAAATCTTGCCAAATGTGAATGCGCTCACTGCGGGCATGGTAGAAGAGAAAGTGGAACTGGGAGGACTTTTGTGATAATGGGGGGATACACCCAGTTGATTTTGTGAAGAAGTTTGAAAATTTTGGGCCGTTCTGTAGGGCCGTAGAAAGGAAGAAGATAGAAATGTTCAGTAAACATATCAAGGGGAATGCCCGAATGTGGGGAGAACGGGCGGCAGATAATTGCGAGACATTTGAGGAGTTTAAGTCAGCTTTTTTGGAACATTTTTGGTCCATCGACCGGCAAATTGCTGTTCGGCGGAATTTAATGATGGGAAAACCATACTCGCCGGGTGGTGGCACTCAGCAAAATTTTTTCTTGAAGTGTGTTAATTCTTGTAAACATTTAAGTTCACCATTTAGTGAAGGGGAATGTGTGCGGATGATTAGTGCGCGTTTGCCCGAGTCGACACAGCTTGTATTTGTCAGTCACAATATATGTACCATTGACGAGGCGGTAAAGATGTTGGGTCGGCTGGACGAACAAGAGAAAAGCATAAGAGCAAAGGAATATGGAGGGAGGGCACACTCTCAGGCCGCAGAGAAGCTACAATCGGATGGGGGGAGAGGTGACTCCCAACAGCAACCGGAGGGCTACAATCATTTTGATAATAGGAATCGAGGCGGATACAATAACCGCGGGCAAAGAGGAGGATTTGGACGTGGTCGTGGAACAGGGGGAGGAGGATTTAGAGGTGAATATAATGGACCAACTGGAGACGATTGGCCGCGAGGAGAGTCAGTAAATCAGGTGCAGGTGGCCGTGGTGGAGAGTGCGCCACAGGTAAACTAGTGCCTGTCACTGCTTCAGCCTCGGCTGGGACAGGAGACGATACGAGGCTATCAAAAGAAGAACCAGGGGTCGTAACTGAGACGTTGGAGGGTTTGTTGCCCGAGAAGAAGAAATTATTAATAGGCAATTCTGTAGATCGGAGAAGAAGATAATGGAAACGTGGGCCAGAATTCATATCGGCCAGGTGACCTGGTTATATTGGAAACGAATTCCGAATGGTATGGGGTAAAGGGAGATATTGGAATATACCAATTTTCATATGAAGGACCTTTTCGAGTAGAGGGTGAGGAAGAGTCGAGGTACATATTAGCATTACCTGAGAATGGTAAAAGAAAGGGTGTTTACCCAGGCAGTTCCTTAATGCCATATACAAACGATCAAGAAGGGGAAGAACTAAGAGACGAAGAATCGTCAGATGAGTGGTCAAGCTGGAAGGAGATAAGGTGGAATTGGAAGGACGAAGGAATGAATGAGTGTAGGGAATATGATAAGGAGAGAGAAGAGGACAGACTAAGGGGAGAGGGAAGTGATGAGGTGGCATGGCTGTTTGTCGAGCCGAAAGTTGATTGCAAATTGATGAATCTCCAGGAAGAAGTTTACAGGGAAATGTCGAGCGGGGCGCAACAGTTGGTTGCTCCAGACTCATATGAGTATAGCGAAGACTTACGAGAGTTGTTGTTGCAGGAAGGGAATACGTTGGAACGGGAGTCCTTCTCTCCACGGGTGATGGTTAAGTTTGAAGGGAGAGTGGTGGAAGCGTTACTGGATTCGGGAGCGGTGATCACGTGTTTTTCTGAAGGTCTGTATGAGCGAATTTCAAGTGAACAAAAGATAGGTAAGTGGCCGGTGAATGGAATGACAATAACCTCTGCCACGGGGCACAAGACTAAGACTGTCAAGTGGGTGTTGCAGGTAGAAGGAGAAATCGCAGGACATATAGTAGACATAGAGCCATACGTGATACCTGGGCTCAATGTGGACTTCATCATAGGAATGGATTGGCTTAAAGAGGCAGGAGCGATTCTAGATTTAAAGGACGGAACGCTTACGTTTACTACAAGAGGAGAACGTGTCAAAGCCGACCTGAAGAAGGGGATTTCTGATAGGGAAGAGAAATCGACGGGAATCCGGGTGATATCGTGGGGTGATTCCCGATCGGTCAGACACAGGAAAGAGATCTTGAGCTTGGAAATGAATCACAACCTACCGGAGCATGAAAGGGGAGTACAAGACATTATCGATGAATTCCCCGACGTGTTCTCGGATGTTCCGGGGCGCATCCAAGGTTACTGTTGTAAGTTAAAGGTAAAAGAGGGGCATACCTTTGCGGCGAAATCATATCCTACGCCGGTGGCACAAAGGGCGAAGGTGCAAGAGGCACTAGACAGTATGGAGAATGCAGGTGTAATAGAAAGATCAAATAGCGAATACGTGAATCCCCTCCTAGTTGTTCAGAAGGCTGATAAGTCCGTGAGGTTAGTTCTAGATGCCAGGGCACTTAACCAAATACTTATAACGGAAAGGGATCACCCTCAACCAGTGGACGAGATACTAAGGAGATTTCACGGAGTAAAGTACATGACGTCCCTAGATATGACTTCGAGTTATTGGCAAGTTCCATTAGATAAGGAATCAAGAAAGTATACGGCCTTCCGCTTTGAAGGAAAGTGCTATCACTTTTGTGTGTTACCGTTCGGCTTGAATAATGCCGTATCCAGTTTCATAAGGGCCTTAGACTATGTGTTGGGAAGAAACCTTCGAGATAAAGTATTAACCTATGTGGATGATATGGTAATAGTATCGGCCACCCTGGCAGATCACAGAGACACGTTGAGGGAGGTGCTGATGGCAATGAGAAGGGGAGGGATGACTCTTCGGAAGAAGAAGTGTGCCTTCCTGAGAGAGAGGCTGAACTTCCTCGGGCACACAATAACGCCAGGAGGCATAGGAGTGGATGAGGCGAAGTTGGAAGCGATAGTGAAGTTTCCTCGACCCAAGAGCCGGGCTCAGCTCAAGAGCTTCCGCGGGTTGTGCGGGTATTATAGGAAGTTCGTGAAGGGACAGGCCATGAACAGTATACATTTGAGTGAATTAGAAAAAATCAGCACCCCGTGGGAATGGACCGAAGAGTGCGAGAGGGACTTTATGCAGATTAAGCAGGTGTTGAAAGAGAGTATCACTTTGCCACACCCCGACTGGAACCTTGATGTGTGTTTGTCGGCGGATAGCTCTTCATATGGTCTAGGAGCAGAGGTATTCCAAGAAGTGGTAGAAGATGGAAAGGTGGAGCATAGGACGATCGCGTTCGCGAGTCGAATGTTAGGGAAGCACGAAAGACGATACACAGTTACGGAAGGCATTCTTGCTGGTTTGTGTTTCCCAGTAATTTTAGCCCCGAGGCTGGACAATGTACTTAGAAGTGCGGTTTTCCCTTTCATTAAAGTGTTAAGACGATTTAAATGTGGCGCAGCGTAATGTCAGTTTGCGTTTTTCCGCGTGTGGAGTGATCAGTGTTGGTGTACAACAGTCAGTGAATGAGGCACCTGCCTGAGCAGGGCACACTGTCAGTGCACGGTCGAAGTAAACAAGGCACGATTCAGTGCATGTGTCATACATCAGAAAAAAGAGAGGAAAAATTGTTGTCAAAATATATTGTAACTCAATTTGTAATTTCTTGGTTATATGTCATGGATCTAAGCAAGGACATATGGACATTGAAAGGTTTGATGATTTGTTTCATGCAGTTTCAGACTGTGTGTGTTATTCTTAATGTGTATGTAATTATGTTAGTTTAAGGATAAGCAAGCAGCCACCCAGACTTTCCTTTATGTTTGGTAAACATTTAATCTTGTATTTTTTGTAAAATGTTTCTATGTATATGTGAACAAGTGTGGTTTGTGATGACAAAAGTCGGTGCTTTGTCAATGCCGACTTTTGCCACATTGTAACGGTGGGGGTGTAACGTAACCATGAATGTTACGGTTATATTTGGAGTGGGTAGTGTAATCTGAGAGGTATGTAAGATGTAAGGTCTTTGGCGGTGGGCGAGCGCCGAGTGGGGGAGTCGGTGATTGTCAGTGGTAACGTACAGAACAGCCGGCGGGAGCGGAAGGTTTACGGCAGTGTGTTTATCCCGTGAATACATCGTACGGCTGCTTGGCGTGTGTTCCGTACTAAAGAACACTGTGGGATGTGTGCTAAAGTATATGTTGGACTATGAAGGTTCTTCCGAGTGACCTGATTCAATATAAACTGTGTTTAGTAAACTACTGCAGAATCGGACTATGGCGATTGTTTGTTAATTAGTTTCGAGAATTGTGCTCACTGCTTATTTAGTTGTTTTGACTATACTTGAATCTGCTATCTTCGGTGACGAAGAAACATTAGTATTATTGTCTGGTGGCATGCTTGTTGACTGTGTAGTCTCAGAGGAATAAATCTACGAAAACTAGTACGCATATGTGTTTTCTTCTGTGACTTTAATTAACCAATTAGCATAGCCGAAAGACTGGCGACCGCACGGCAAAATGAACCTTTAATTAAAAGAGTAATTAGTGGTGGAAGAAAGCTTAAGAAAAATCGTGTTAGGAAGTGTAACTGCATAATTGCTTCAACGAACTTTTAACTATACAAACACGAATAGCGTGAGTACACGTTACAAGCTGGTGATAAAAGTTCGGTTGTAGCTTTACGCGATTTAAAGATATTACAAATCTTAGAATTTCTACTTTTCCGATCGCGTGTTTCAAACATTAACAAACGGGAATATCTCTTAAACTAAACGTTTCCCGATATGATAAATACACTTTAAAATGATTTTTATGTTGGATTGTAACTGTGAGCAACGATTACAGGGAAATTACTTAAAGTTGAAAACTACACTTCTCGAAATTTCTAAGTCCCGCCTAAGCAAAACTAGAATTTGCCAAAATTCTAAGGTGCTTGCACTATCTATACCAGTGGTTCCCAACGTTAACCGTACCGCCCCCCAGTGGGCGTTAGGGAGCTCGAAGGGGGCGTTTGTGAACAAAGGCAAATTTGGGGGCGTTGACGCCCAGCCAGCGCCCCCCTAACCAACACTGGCAAGGACTTGCCGATAAGATTAATTAATGACAAAAAACATTGAACAAATGTTTCAGCAAGTAATTCCAAATGTCTTTTAAGCAAGATCAATGGTGATTAAAAGTTGGTATTAGTACATTATATCTTTGTTCCTAACACCTGCTCCATGGTTGATGAATGAGTCACAACAAGCGCTGTGCACCACATGGATCACCATTATTAGTATGTTTATGTTCCGAATCGATCAACAATGCTTATACGGTTACACTTGTCAGTGTTCCATTGTTCGGTAGTGCCTTCTGACGGAGCGACTGCGAACCTGTGCAGTATCTACTTACTGAAGATTATTTATTTTGGAATATCTATCTGCCACAGAAGTTAGTACATATTCATTATTATTATTTGCTTATTATTCTATTTACTGATAAATTACGTGAGCAATGTGCTGTGAAATTTCAACTATGTTTTAATCTTTATTTAATTTTTGTATCATGTGCTAACTGCACTAGATTCTGTACTGATCACTGCTACTATTCCTATTATTATTATTATCAACATCATTTTGACATTTAAAGATTTTTACAAAGGGTAAGAATACCTATGGTTGACATGAAGTTGTATGAAATTCAAATTTAAGAAAATACTGTGATCCAGAAAACCAGCAACACTGTCAGGTTAACTGAACATGTCCACGGGTTTGGTGATAGTCTCTTCTGGCGATGGTGAACAGTTTCTGCAGTGCATGTGGTTACCACATTGGAAGCGCGTATCTTGTTAGGGAAATAGCAGCTTCAGGAAGTACTTTAACTCTCAGTTAATGTAAGTTTGCTTTACTTTGTACTGAACGTGAATATGGAAATGTTATCACAATGAAATAAACAAGTGTATGCATTCGTAGTTTAAACGGGAATAATATTTCTAGTATGGTTAGCTTCTCTGTCAAAGGTAGGTGTTCCTTTAAATCGTGAGGGGTGTCGAATTTATGTTCATCAATAATAATTAATTGCAAACTGAACAAACCATCATACCATTTACAACATATACTATGGGAGGCGCTAAAGCACCTAAAATCGATATGTGGCGTCTGTTTCCGGTACAACAAACAAAGTCATATTTGGGAGCCTACAGCTCTTATATTGCATCGTGGGCAGATATTAAAATCCCTCACTTGTTAAGTACTTCGTGTAAGGCCGGAATATATTGAAACGGGATATTGTTAGGCATTTTTCACACCAGCAAAACCGGCGCCGGTTACAATGTAACCAAATGAGAACTTTAACACGTAAGACCCATTCACACTAGCGGTCAGCTCAGCTCAGCTCAGGTCAAAAGTCGCTATACACGTAATCCAATGGGAGCATTCACACTACGCGGTCCGCTCAGGTCAGGGCAAAGCAGCTCAAACTGAAGATCGCGCCGCCACCGATCAACAACGGTCAAGACATGAGCTGAGATGAGCAGACCGCTAATGTGAACGAGGAACAGTCAGGTCAGGTCAGGTCAGATCAGATCAGATCAAATGGGCGGCGAACGACTGAAAAATATGCTCCTAAGCAATAAAAAAGAGTAATAAATAAATAAAAAATGTTTTAACGGTTTTTTTTCTGTTTATTATAAAGTCGGCAAACTTTAATATAAATTCAAATATTAGTACACATTTTAGTGTTGTCAAGATACAGATCCTGTTTCCGAATTAAAAAAAATAAAATATTGTGAATATATTTTTAGAATCAAATGCTTCTGTACCAGCATTAGCAAATAAACAAAGAATATTTGTAAAGTAGGATTTCTCTCGCTCATCCTGAAATTCACTTTGTACATGGCATGAAATTTTATCCATCGTAAATAATTGTGCAAAATACATGTTGCTAAAATTATGTTATCAATTAATCCTGGAGCAGAATTAATTTTCTAAAATAAATTCGAAATCTTTGAGCCCTAAAATATCAAAAGCATTTCCCACCACTCGTCTCGCATAGCCGGTAGTTAGCATTCATTTTTCTCTTGATCTGTTTGCGCTTGAATCTTTGGATGCACCCAGAACCATCCTCTTTTTGATCTTGACGTTCATAGGCTCTTCATCCAAAATCATTGCGATTTAATTGACGTTGGGGTGGAGAGAGAAACCATGGAACATTTTCTGTCCACAACTTGGAATAAATGCATCTCAATTTGACCTCCAATCAGCTAGTGACAAAGCCATCGTATGGCAGAAAAAACTACCACATATTTGATGCTGTCATCGACACGAGAAGAAGAAGATTGCATTCCCGTTGTCATATTTAGCCGAAAGGGGATTTAGTGTAGTAAGCAATTTACTAACAAAGAAAATAGACAGATTGTCAGTAGTGGAACGCGGCAATTTAAGACTCTTGATGAGAAATATAGCACAAATGTAGAAAAATTAGTATCATTACATCAAGATCGGACCTCTCACTGATAATTTTACGATAATTTTCAATATATGTTTTTACCAAATTTTGTACAAGGCACCAATAATGTTAATATACTTTAATAAAGTAATTTAAAAAATCTGTCCTTGTTTTTCAATATTTAATATAGTCGAATTCACCTAAGAGGGCTGCCATCATATCACTGCTTGAAGAAGTGGGCAACAATCCAATTAAATTGAAGCGCTATGGATTACACAATGTTGATTACAACAAAAGACGTTGGTGCTGGGTTTTTTTTTTTTCAAACAGGAGGGCGGTGAGTAATTTTTTTTTCTTCAAAAAGGGGGCGGTAGGTCAAAAAAGGTTGGGAACCTATGATCTATACCATCATAAGTCTTTATGCAAGCTGCGTGTGTCTATTTATTTGAACAGGAGCCGCACAAAACCTATGTCAGCAATTTGGATGGGGTTTTCAAATTTTTAGAACTAATGGTGCAAGTCAAAATCTGCGAAAATAGCTAATGACTTATATGTACCATGGGAAGTAGGAAGCAATTAAAAACCTTTATATATGGAAAATTGGGGCCAGGATCATTATGCACATTCAGATGCTCACTCCTTCACAAAAATCTGACAAAACTAAGGATTCCATTTTAGTTTTTTTACTTTGTTATTCAGTTTTCTGTACCACAGTACTCTAAAATAAACAGAATACATGAATCAAACATAATCAGCATTTATTTACATCATAACAGGTTAGTTATCATGTGAAATGCATTAGATTACTAATGTGGTAGACAGATTGTCTTTGGTAGACAGTTAAACAGTTTGTATGTCTGGTATGTCTTATGTGATCGCTAAAGGAAGTACAATAAACATTATTACGCCAATATAACTTCCTTACATATCATTATGGATACAAAATTCAGATTTAAAAAAAATATATATATGCCTTAGAAAAAAGCTAACAGGTAACAAACAATATGTAGGTAGTTATTCCATAATAACTTCTACAGAACTGCCCATATTTTAATGGACTTTATTCAATTAATATATGTCTGGTGGCTCTCATGTGCAAATATTTTTAAACATGTGTACAAATTTTAGTGCTGTTCAAACCACTAGCAGTAAAATAAACTGTTCTTTCCATAAAGTAACTTCATAACCCTGATTTTCTAATGTTTATTTCCATACTTGCAATTGAGTTAATGACGATAGCAACATGCAACCAATGAAATTAAAAATTAACTAGGCATCTTAACACCTTATGTTACACCGCGTAAATTATAAAAATAGATCGATTATGCCTTATGCTATAAAATAGTGTGTAAATTGCCATTCTTATGGTCCAGTCTGCGTTTCAACCTAACGAAAAACTTGGCTTCTGTCACATGTGCATCAATACATTCACTGTTTCGCTATGAATCTTGGCCTGCAGGAGTTACTTATATGTGACTGAAATAATAACATCAATAATATGGCTTTATTGAAAGCAAGAAAATTTAAAAAATTCATATCCTGATGCTACATCACATTAATTATAAGCTAATATCCATATTGTCTCTTATGTTTCAACAAACCTTATCAACTGTCATCAGATAATAATGACGTT